>PVIH01015336.1:0-50046 GCA_004025045.1 Sigmodon hispidus | reverse complement strand
GGACCCAGCAATACCACTTCTGGGTGTATACCCTAAAGAGGCACATTCACACTCCAAAGGTATTAGCTCAACTATGTTCATAGCAGCATTATTTGTAATAGCAAGAACCTGGAAACAACCTAGATGTCCCTCAACTGAAGAATGGATTAACAAACTGTGGTACATCTGCACAATGGAATACTACTCAGCAGTAAGAAAAGATGATATCCTAAAATTTGCAGGCAAATGGATGGATTTGGAGAATATCCTCCTGAGTGAGGTATCACAATCTCAGAAAGATAAGCAGGGGATGTACTCACTCATTAGTGGTCTCTAAACAAACAAACAAGAAAAAAAAAAACCAAGCATGCCCAAGCGGCAAACCACAACCACTGAACATCTTGGAATCAGAAACACCCTGGACTGACCCTTCAAACCCCACTCCAACTATAGGAACACTAGACTCACTCTTGAGGGAGGATGGACAAAACTGGATTTGGCCAGGAGTGGAGACTGATCCAAACATTATTGGGTCATTGGGACCATAGGACTGTCTACTCCCTGCCCAGGGAGGGGATGGGGAGTTGCAGAGAAGAAAAATGACCTGATGTGGTGGGAGGAGGAAGGGACCTTGAATAAGGATATACAGGGATGGAAAAAAAATTCATAGGGAAAGCTGAACACAAAGTAAATATATGTGTAGCAATTTATTTGCATTATCACCCTTGATAAGTCATGCTTATGATTTTTATCCTCTTTATAGTTATTGTTAACTTTTCAGCATTTTAAATTCATTTTACTGTTTTTTTGATAAATACAAAATAAATAAAGAAGGAAAAAAAAAAGAAATGTAAAAAACAAAACAAAAAAAAGAACCACAGTGACTTGTGACCTCTTGAGTTCCCAGCGCCTCTTATACCTGCCTGTGTGGGAGAAGAGGGGGTCAACTAAAACCCTGGATAAATGTGTGAGTCTCATAATAGATTATTAAGTGCTGTGCAGGGGGTTAGGGCAGAGTTACTGCAGTTTGTGAGCCTCATAATGGATTAAGTGCTGTGCAGGAGGTTAGGATGGAGTTACGGCAGTTAATAAATAAAGGCAACAACAGCCACGCTCCTAACTTGCTCAATTCCCCTCGATTTATCTTTCAGGACACTCACATCTTGTCTCCTAAGGGATTTATGGGGCTAATAGCTTAAACATTATTCTTCTCACTGGGCACAAAGTATGGCATAGAGTCTGGGGAAGCAGACTAGCATAAAGGAACATTCTTGTTTTAAAAGAAATATATGTTTCTCTCAAGAGTTTGCATACAAGTATAAAAATTAAATCTAGAACACTTTCCTGAGCTGTAGATTTGCTTAAAGCACCAGGCAAAACATGTTATCATTTACAGCATATAGATTTATATCATCATAAAATCTCTTACTTCATAAAATATACTATATACATGGGATGCGTAGCAGTTTTTCAAACTTTTATCTTTTATTGAGCATAATGTTTTGCTAATTAAATTTGCTCTTTGACATTTTCATCCCTGTATATAATACACTCTGATCACCCTGACCCCACCCCCTTTTATGTACAACCCATCCCTTTCACTCCCCAAATCCCTTTCTACTGGGTTTAAATTGTCTGTGTGATCATGGTTATGAAACTAACCTGAGGAGCCTGCTAGACTCAGTATGTACCTGAAAGTGATGACTCCATCCTGCAATATAATACCCTATTGCACCCGTACATCCCATGGCACTGAGGCATAGCCAGGAAATTGGACTTTCAGGTGCTCTTTTACATTTCTTTATGGTATCTAACTTTTGGAACACTATACAGATAAGAGGAGAAAGTCAGCAGGCTTGTCCTTCAGCTAGCACCTAATGTCAGCTGGAAGGCTTGGGGCAGGTGCCCTTATCCTTTTTTGAAATATAATGGGAAGTTTGTCCTTTATTTGTGGTGACTGCAAGAGCTGACAGGGCAGCAACACCTCAAGGGACTGATTTGATGGCTTTTCTCTCACACTTTCCCAGGTTTGCAAACCCATGCCATTAGTGTTTATGCCATGAGGATGCCCCTGAGCACTGGCAACATGACCCTTAGAACAGAATGGTGCTGTAGACACAGATGCCAAAAACTTACATCCTAAGTGCTCGTATAGAAATAAACACAGCAGTTTCTGTGACCTGAGCCTTGTGGTGAGTGATAGTGTGATGGCTGAGATTATAGCCATGAAACCAAGATGTCTAGATATTACCCTGACAGTCACTCACCCTACCCAGGTCTCCCACAAAAATAATGCACCATAAATGACAGACTGAAGTCACATTAATTACTGGAGTTCTTCCCAGTATTTTAAATGACTGTTAGAGATTGGTAAAAAGTTATGAGTCTACAAGTGTGATCCCACAAGGCTGGGCCTGAGATGTGAGGGCCTTGCTAGGATACTTTGCTTCAGTCCCTCTTGACCTGACTTTTGAGACAGGGTCTCTGACTGAACTTTAAGCCTCCCCCATCAGCTAGGCTGACTGGCCAACAACCTCTAGGGTTTGTTGCCTCATAACACTTCTTTATAACCTCTAGGGATTGGAAACTAGGCCCTTTCACTTGTGCATCAAGCATGTTACCCTTGATCCAAGAGACTTCCAAAATCTTATGCTGTTCTGAAATTATTTTTTTTCCTTAGTTTACACTCCATCGTGGACCCACTTCCTGCCTATCTTACAACTTCCTAACCAGCACCACCAGCTGGGGACTAGGTGTTCAAACACATAAGCCTACAGGAACATTTCACATCCAAACTATCATAATATCTTAGGAAATTCTCCTCCTGAATCTTGTTTTCCCATCATCTTTAAATAAGGGAAGGTATCATCTTAAGAAAAACAAGACAATTTAGTGAGGAAGAGGAATCTGACAACCGTGTGTGCCAAATCAGAGCAACAACATCAAGAAATTGGTGAAGCCAGATGGTGGGCCGAGTTGGCTGGACACCATCTCCAACAAAGTAAGACTTATTGTTCTGTTCGCATGTGACTTAGCTGTGGATGCTAAGCTCATCTGGTTTCTTACCCTCTGCAATTGCTTCCTGTATGCATCACCCACACACACACACTAAACCAGTCTCATAATTATGGCCATTTTTGCTCCTGTTACATTTTCACGATTTTACTGCCTTATCTTCTCCTGCCTAATTTTACTTTTAATTTTTATTCTAATTAATTTTCTTCTCCTAGATGAGTCAAATATCTGAGTATAATTAATAAGAACTGAGGCTTTGTTTATCCAGTCCTTGCTTGCTAAGGCTTCCGGAGGTGTCCAGAACTTGTGTAGATAAGTATTCATTATGTTTTCCCGGGTGGAAGCACCTGGAGGTATTTTAGGAGGCATACACTAAAATAGAAACAGGACAAAATGGCTCCAGTGGTGCCGAAAAGATAAAATTATAGAAATATAACAAGACAAGGGGGAGGAGGGTTAGGAACAGGTAAAAAACTTCCTGAAAGAGATGGACCCTCAGCTTCCATAATTACTGAGCAGGACAGATGTAGCACTGTCATGACAGATGTGTGGCTTCAAACACAGAGTTGTTTTGTATAAGAAAACAAAGGCGGGGGCTGGAGAGATGGCTCAGAGGTTAAGAGCACTGACTGTTCTCCCAGAGGTCCTGAGTTCAATTCCCAGCAACCACATGGTGGCTCACAACCATCTATGGTGACATCTGGTACCCTCTTCTGTGCACTGTATACATAATAAATAAATAAATAAATATTTTTAAAAGAAAACAAAGGCATATTAGAGAGGCTGAGTTGCTTAAACTGTGCCCAATTATAAACCCCCCAAAGAAGTGGACCCTGACTAGACACATCTACATACCTTCTCAGAAGTCACTTATGCAAAGCCTGTGACAGCTGTGATTTTACTATCAAAGGCAAAGTCACTACAGCGAATAGTAAGGGAACAGTATTGTGGCTGCAACCCCAGCACCTTATGCAGACCCAAGGCCAACAGAATGAGTGGTCACCTTCAAATCATCTCACAGGCCTGAGTAGAGCTGGCACTTCTAGAAGTTCGAATGGATGGGCCTTCCTTGTTATCTAAGTCCTGCATTGCAGAGGAAAGACAACCATCTCTCTGCATTCTCCACTTAGAATCTGCACCACAACAGACTTATTCTAAAGAATGCACTGCTTTCTAAGACCTGCCGTATCCTAGAGTGCTCAATGTGATAATATTCAGTAACACCCAGGATATTCATGAAACACACTTTTAGTGTTTTCAGAGAGGATTGCTTGAGGTGTGGATCCCCATGTTGAGAACTGGTGGCAGTGTGGCTAGGGTCTAGGACTTAAAAGGGGGCGGGGAGAAGGTAGCTGCATGTCAGCATTGCCTGCTCTCTGTGTCCTGACCTTCTCAGGGTTTCTGCCCCTGCAATTGCTCTAGATCTGCTCCTGGGACTTCCCTGTCTGTGAGGCCAAATCAACCTACAGTCCCTTGAACTGCTTATTGACAGGTATTAGGTCCCAGCAACAGACAGGTAATTAGTGTAACCATCAAGCAGACCTCACAAAACCCACACACAGTGAGGAAGTAGACAGGCCCTGGTAGAAAGTGAATATCTTCAGGGTTTTCTCTGTCATAACTCAGGAAGGAAAGTGGGAACTGGTGGCTTCAACTTGGGGGACATGTTGCCTCCTTGGATTTATGGAGATGGCAATTGGCAATTTCACTTGTAACCCAGCATGGAGGAGGTAGAGACAGGAGGATCCCTAGGGCTTATTGGACAAATAGTTCAGTCTAATTGGTGAGCTCCAGGCCAAGGATCCTGTCTTAACAAATAAAGACAGTGCTCCTGGAGATGACACACAAGGTTGTCCTCCAGCCTCTACACACACACACACACACACACACACACATGCACACACACAGATAGCTCAACCAAATTTTCTCATGAAGAATGAATGTGTATATTCTAGGAGGAAAAAGAAAGAAGAAAGAAATAAAAGAGCCAGTTCCATTTAGCACAATACTCAATTTCTTGGAGCAAAGGTAACTTACTTGCCAGCATTTGGAACTCCAGGAAATGAGGGTGATGGTGATATCCAAGGTGACCTGTCCTGGCGGAAGCTCAGAGTCCAAGTTTATTTCTGGCAGCTGTCAAAGGAATCCTGAATACAGCAGGTCAGCCTTCATTGCCCAAAGTCCTGATGGGGATGCCAGGAGAAACGATCTGAAGAGAAAAACAGGTTTGATTCAGAGCTGTACAGGATGTGTTCTCAAATGCTCAGCTCTGGAGTAAAATGTAGGTATGGCTTGCAGTTACTGGTGAAAAACTGAGGAAAATGTCAGGCTCCAATCCTCAGAAAATCAGATTTAAACCATAACAAATGATACCATGGCACTGGGACCCATGTGAAATGACAAGATCCATGAAGAGATCTATCAGAGGGGCAAAGGATGGCGGCACCTGCTTTGGCATTTTCTTCAGCGTTCTCAGGAAACAACCTAAGCATGAAACAAAGCTGAGGAGAAGAAAGTATTCCTCAGATGAGGTTAGTCAATGGTCTGCAGGGTTTGTGTTTGCAGTGGCTGTGGGTCAGCCTGTGGTCCACAGGTGGAAACTGATGGCAGTAATGGCCCACTCTTCCCAGTCCTGAAGCCATCCCAGGCTGATCTAGCTCTGGGTCTGTGCTCCCATTTCATGGTGTAGCAGCATTATTATCTGTATTACATCATCTTAGGAGAATGCTGGTCTTTCCTGGCCCCCAAGTCTATCACATCTATAGTGTTTCTTACGATACTGGAGCAGAGCTGAGAACCAGATGTCACCTGTTCTGGAGAAGTCACCATGTTGGGTCTTCCATGGCCCTGTTAGCAGACTCAAATACAGAAAGACTGTTCTAGAGGGGCCAAAAGGATCACCTGTGCCCCAGTCGCCATTCAAGGACTTTAGGAGAGTAAACCAAAACTTGCTTTTAGTTCAGACTGCCCTACTTACATTTCTGCTGCCATGATTAAAAAACAAAAAACAAAAACAAAACAAAAAAAACCTCGGCATAAAGTAACTTAAGGGAGAAATTATTTCCATTCACAATTCCAAGCTGTGCTCTACAATTGTGGGGAAGCCAAAGAAGGAATTTTACACATATAGTCACATTATATGAAGGGCAAATGAAGGCATACACTCCCTGTCACTGTCTTGCTTCCTTGAGCTCAGCTCAATTTTTCCACTCTTCTAGTTCAGGACCTCTTCCTAGAGAATAAATGATACTTCCCACAGTGGGCCACGCCTTCTCACATCAACTAACTTGATGACAATCCCTCACAGACAAACCCACAGAGCAGTTCAGTCTAGACGTGTTAGCTCATTTCATGGCAACTTGACACAAACAAGAGTCGTTTCAGAAGAGGGAATCTCAGCTGAGAAAATGACTCCACCAGACTAGCCTGTGGGAAACCCTGTGGTCAACCTTTCTGATTGATGATTAATGTGGGAAAGCCTAGCTCAGGGCGCCACCACCATAGGCTGGTGGCCCTGGGTGCTAATAAGGAATCATGCTAAACAAGCCTTGAAGACCAAAGCCAGTGAGTAGCTCTCTCCACAGCCTCTGCCTCCATTCTGGCTCCAGATTCCTGCCTTGACTTCCCTCAGGGATGTGGAACTCTAAGCTGAAACAAAGCCTTTGTTCCTCAGGATGCCTTCAGCCATGGTCTTCTATCACAGCAGTATAAATTCTAACTGAAACAATAAACAATCATATTGGGATTCTCTTCCCAGGTGACTCCAGGTTGTGTCATGTTGAAAATTAAAGCTAATTCTCATAGTGTGGTCAATGGTTGTAGGTAAACTGGATTCTTCCAGTTTGTTAATCCTTTTATAACATCATCTCTTCCCTTGAAAACCCAGAGACCATACTTAGCACTGTTTCCAGATTACAAATGAGTTCAATTTTTTAGTCAACCCGACTTAAAAATAATTCTCTCTGGAACAGACCTCTTCCATATTCGGGGGGCTATATTTATTCCAGAAAGTCTTGACCTAGTTAGCATAAAAAAGTAACTCTGACTGCATTAACCATCAGGAACATGGTGGCAGGTTCTCACAGAGCCAAGTCAGACTTAAGCTATGAAGCTCTTTTTGAAGTTCTGCAAAAACCAAGTGACAGACTGGTTGTGAAGCCTTTGGGAGTGATACACTGATGCTAACTCTTTTATCTTGCCTGTGAAGACCTCCTTTGCCTGATTTGTTTGGTGGCTGCATCTGAGGGTTTCTGTTCAGAATAAAGAAGACATATGTAACATACAATTTCTTAGGACCTTTTCATCAAAGAATGCCCAGTCTATTAGTCTAAAATTATTCTGTTTTATTCTTTTAATATTTTTATTGCACAAAATTGAATCTACCACCTTGGTTATTTCAAAATGCATCTATCGGCAGTGTTAAGTGTAGTCGTGTTGTTGTACAACAAGCCCTATGGTGTTTTCATCTTGCAAAACTGAAACTCTGCCCATTAAAAAAGCTCCCTGTGCCCAGCATTGGCAACCACTTCAGCCTTTCTGAACCTGATTACTCCAGAGACCGCACATAGATAGGCTCTTACAGCATTGGTACTTCTGTGACAAGCTGACTTTACACATGACGTCATCAGTTTCCTTCATACTGTGGCATGTTTCAGAGCATCTTTAATAAAGCTGGATAACTTCAGTGTGTGTTCATTGCATCTCCATTGACCATTTTTCTACTGATGAAGCCATATTACTCCCTCCTTGGCTGTTACAGGTAGCACCTCGATGAAGACATTTGGCTAATCATTTCCTTAAAAGCCTTATTTCAGACCCTTTGGTTACTTGTTCCTAAAAGTAGACTATCTAAATTATAGTAGTTTTAGTTTTAGGTTTTGTTTTGTTATTTTAAGGAATCACCATACTGGGTCTGCACAGCAGCTGCACAACTTTGCAGTTCTACCCAGAGGGTACTAGGATTCTAATTTCTCTACATAGTCACCAGCAATTGCTGTTTTCTTTTGGGCTTTAATTTTGCTGTTGTTTTACTGATAATCATTATTCTAATGGTTGGAGGGAGATACTTGCTGTGGTTTTTATTTCAATTCCCTAACAATTAGCAAACATTAAGGAGATTTTCATGTGTGTTGGTCATTTGCATACCTTTGGAGAAACGGTTATTCAAATCCTTTGCCCTACCTTTTATTTTTTTAATTAATTTAGCTCATTTTTGTTGTGTTGCAGGAGTTACTTACATATTCTGGAAGCTAACCCATTACCCAATATACATTTTTTCTTTTCATTCTTGGGTGTAGTGAGATTCAGATGTTACTCAAGGAAGCATTAGTGGCCTCAGAGAATCCTGGATCCCAATGGGGCATGGCCAGAATCATTTGAGACCAGGGAACCTGGACTCCTCTTCCTGCTTGGTTCCTGCTTTCCTTGGAAGCAGGTCAAATCATCCACTGTGGGACAATTCACTCTCTAAGAATTGTCTCAAGGTCTAATTGGTGAGTGTTTCTATAACCCATCAGTAAATATTAATCCTTATATGATATGTTGCAATTGAATATTTCCATTTATACTTGTGATTGTGTTCTTTGAGGCAATGGAGTTATGATGAGTCTAACTTACAGATTTTAAGCTTCTATGGAACGAGTCTTAGATGCAGGATCCTAGAAATGTAGAACCATCAACGTCCCCATCCTTACTAAGTATTTGCCATTTTACAGACAACCAGCTAATTAAGCACATACAATAAACAGTTGAATTCGGACAACTCAAATTGATGGAAACCCAATTAAAACTAATACCAAAAGAACAGATGCGTAAGGCCAGTGCCTCCAGGTGAAACTGGCCTTCTGCAATTACTGATATAAACAGAACATGTCCTGGATGCTGGCCACGTGACTCCAAGTCAGCACAGCACAGAGATGCCAGCCTGCCAGTGTGTACTGCAACACTGGTCACATGGTTAGTTACGGGAGAAGCCCCATAGCAATCAATCAGTAGAGGGATAGATTAGGAAAGAGGAGAAAATACACACAACAGGATCATAGGGTTCATAAAGAAAATGCTGCCACCGTCTTGTCTAGTAGCCATTCTCCCCAGCTACATTCTCCTCTTCAAGAAAGCCTCTGTTGACCTTCCAAATGACCCCAACTCCCACCCCAGCCACATGCTACTTTGTCAGTGACTCTTCTCTACTAACAGGACAGGTCACAGTTCCGTGAGAATGTTTATTAACCCTGGTTTATTCTTAGTGTCTCGTGTCTATCACATGGCACATAACCAATCAGTTAATCACGAATTAATATTTATTTTTAAAAAGAAGATTCTATTATGTCTTTTAGGCAATAAATTATACAAAGATATTATCATATGATACCCTTTGAACTAATTACATAGGACTGTAAACCAGTTAGTTATAAAGGTGATTGGTTGTTGGTGACTGGCAGTTGGAGATTAGTGACTGGCAGTTGGTGACTGGTGTTGCTAGGGTTTATTTTACATGGTACTAGAAATAGAATTCAGAGTCTCATGTGTTGGGCAAGTGCTTACCATGGAGCCCCACCACACCTTTTAAATTTTATTCTCAGATAAGATCTTGCTAAATAATAAAGTATGCTCCTAAACTCCCAGTCCTTTTGCCTCATCCCTGGACTAGCTAGGATTGCAAGCTGGTGCCAGTGTCCCCTGCCAGAGTGAGTACGTTTTTGACATTTTAAAAGTAACTGATTTTTTGCAGTGAAAACTGTATTATACAACGTGTAGTGTAGTAAGAGCACAGGCAGGAAAATGCCGTGTTCCAAGTCATTGTATTTTAAAATATCCAGAAGTTTCTGAACATTAATCCAACAGTCGGTGGCATTCTAAATCATTAATGCTGTCTGGTATACTCACAGAAATACACACTTCATTTCTGGAACATTTGCGATGGTCAAGGCTCCTGTATGCTAATGCTTGCTCCTGCACGCCCCATTTGCTGTTAAGTGTCACTTTCTAAAATGTTGTTATAATTTCAACAGCATTTGAATTGGTCCTTGAATGTCTTTAGCAAGTGAAAAAAGACAAATAATCCTTCCCTGCCTTGTGCTTCCTAAGAGGCCAGCCTCCAACTACAGTATGGCATTACAAAGCAATTGCTGTGTTCAGAAATGCCTGCCCACCTTAGGGTTTAATTAAGCTCTCAAGACATAATAAATGAGTGAATTAAAAATGAAGATTAAAAAATCAGGCCAGTGAAACATGGGAATAGAATAGCTGGGGAGTTCATTAGACCTGGCAGATAAGGACCGAAGGCACTTTCTCTCTTGACAGTTCAGTCTAAGCATACTTTCCGCTTATTACCATCTTCATAGCACAAACAGCCAATCCATCAACATGCTGACATGCTGTTTTCTATATTGTTGAATTTGCTATATTCATACATGTTTCTTACCTTTAAAAGGGAATTCAATTACTTCAGCATCTAATGAACACTAAGCTACAAATGGGTAAAAAATAATGTAAGGAACCTAGGGACCCTGGATACTGTAAAACACCACAAATTCAGGTTCACCAACTCTGAAACGGACCTTCAAAAATTGTGGAAAGACCCTAACTTATCTTCAGTCTCTAGACTTTTCCTACCTAGATTTCAATAAATATTACATATTGTATATATAATGTAATTTATTAAATAATAAATGAAATAATTGTCTTTTAAAAAGCAAATAAGCAGTTTTCCACTATCTACAGAATACAAATGTATAGAGTCTCTTCCACACTGACCTGGAGAGCTCCACCCTAGGGCATGAATCAGATATCAGTGCTCTCCCTGGTGAGCTTACTCTGGAGCTATGAAGGTGCCTCAGACTTCATTTAGACCTGTATCTCTCTGACGTCCTTATAGCTTGTGAGAGTTAGTGTGAATAACTGCCTGGACAGAACCTAGAATCACCAGGTAGATGGAACTCCAGGTGTGATTCATTTAATGAAAGTGGGAAGAACTGGCCCACTACAGTTGAAAACATTCCCTAAGCAAGCAGTCCTAGTCAGGGAAAAGGAGCCAAGCACTAGCATGCTAGCAGGAATCAGAATCATCTGTATAACTTCTACTGCTGCTCAAACATCCCTATCATCAGATGCTCAGCATCAAGGAACTCATCATCAAGGAGAACATCCTCACATCACTTCAAAAGAGAGAAAGAGGAGAAGCTTCATAGAGTTAAAAGAATTTCCTATAAACACAATTACCACTCTGTTGAGCACATTGATTGGCATCTCTGAAGAGCTCTGAGGAACACTGAAGCCACTTCACAAGGGGATAAGTGTGCTTTTCAGGAATTAAGACTTAAACAACAAGGTCTTTGCCTTCATTTGGAACTGGTAGGCAGAATGTAAATTCATATTTTCAATCATATCTGACTCCCACTTTAAGAAGTAAAAAGTGAACAAATAAATTGTGAACAAATAGATGTGGCAGGAATATTATAATGTACTCAGGATACTATAGACATAGCTATAGACTGGAATTCCAGGCCAAGAAGCAGATCTTAGCAGGCTTATCCCAATAGCTAAAGTAGAAGACATCACACTCACTAGCTCTTTGTTACTGAAGTGCACACATGAAGGGATTATGAGGACTAGAACCGCTGTGAAAAAGTGTCTTCAGCAAGAGAAGAAGGGCAAAGCTGGTTGGGAACATGTATGTGACTATCCTAAAAGGCTAGCTTGACACTTCTAGAACATTCTAAGATGCGGTGATTGTGTTGATATCTGTCAGTAGGCAAAGTTCAACAGGCAAAGAATACATGGAGCAATCCTCTGGGCCCATCTAGGTAGCATGTTCCCCACTAGAACCTTTTGGTGATGAAATCTGAACCCATGTCTAGTGTCCAACTGTTGGTAACCATCAAGCTTTGCCTGACTCTTTCCTTTGTGACCCTCACATGTGCAAAGTGAGAATGCCTTGAGCTCCCTCCATTGATGACCCCGTGAGAGTCTCACTGTGGAATCTGGTTCCCCTGAGTCACCAGGAGATCCTCCTCTCATGTCCCACCTCTACCCATCTGGATGGTTCCTTTCCTTATTCACTCCAAAAATCTCAGATGTGCAAAGGTCTAACATACAGTTCCCAGAGTCTTAAAATATGCAAGTGTTTTCCTGAATATTCCCTCCTGATGAGTGAGGTGTTGTGGTCCGGTGTGTTGGTCTCTGAAGCTCTGATTGTATGTAGGGAAGCCACAAATGCTGTTGTTCCTGGGGTCTTCTGAAAAGGGACGCCCTCAGAGAATGGAAACAGGGACAGCTCACCAGCCCTACCCACTGCCTAGACTGAAGGTGTGATGGCAGCTTTCAGGGTCCACCTTAGAATCTTTTTCTCCTGTCTCACTGTGCTGAGGGGTCACACCAATGTTTTAACACTTCTCTCATAGAGAAGAGACTCTAAACACACTCCCTCTAACCCTGCATCCTCCTGAGGATATCACACACAGCATATTGCGAGGTGTTTATGGGGTACAGTGCCCTTTCCAATAAGCTGTCTGTCTTTCATGGCTCAGTCAAGATTATGAGTATGCAATTATGATTATGCAATGAGTATGAACATGTAGCATACACAAATGTTGAAAAGTACCTGCCCATGTGTTGTCTAGCATTGCAGCAACACAACAGACACTTAAAAATACCAATAATTAAAACCCACAGGTTTGGGAAACTTTCCCTTTCTGCATTTTCATGATGAGTTGCAGGAGTACAAGCCCATGGAGCAATCATACCTTGTGTCATTTCACAATGTGCCATCAGGGATCTCTTAGATGGTCTCTGTCCATCCCAGATTTAAAGCCTATTTAGTTTGGATCACTGTGAGACAGAGAAAGAGTTCAGAGTCACCAGGGTCTCAGCAAAGGGATCATAAAAGCTAATTTCAAAATTTGGCTCTAACCCTTTGTGACCATGTCATATCTATGTCATTTGCCAAAAATTCCTTCATAATAATGGGTTTATCACAAGACCTTTGTCCTATGGTTTCTCACTGAGAAGGTCCTGTAGAGTGCTTAGCATATGACCTAGGACACAGTTGACCCTTAAACACCATTACTGTTGTTGCTGGCAGTGATGTCTGAGTGTCACTGACATCCATTCCAGATGTACTTGTTCATAATATTGAAGACAAGTAGCATAGCAGACCAAGAACAAGCTCCCACTCATGCAGACATCAGTTTACTTAGCTGTTAATCTAAGAGGTCTCTAACTTGTGATGTGGGATGTCTTTCTATATGCTGTGAATTACTAGTGGTTAATAAAGGGATTATTTTGGCCTATGGCAAGGCACCGTAAAGGCAGGTAGAAAATCCAGTCACAGATAAAAGAAAAAAAAGGGTGGAGTCACAGGGAGACATTGCAAGCTGCTGCCCAAAGAAGCAAGATTAAAGGAATACAAGTAAGCCACAAGCCACATGGCAATACACAGATTAATAACAATGGGTTGACTTAAGTTGAAAGAGTTAGCAAGTAATGAGCCTGAGCCATAAGCCAAACAGTTTATAATTATTATAAGCTTGTGTGTAATTATTTTAAAAGCAGTTGCAGAACCACAGGAGGGAGAGCTTTGATCAGACAACGTGCTCAGAGGGGTCAGAAACTTCAGGCTATAAATGGCACCCAATGTGGACAAGAACCTACCACCCTGAGATTAAAAATTTCATGCTCTATTTAAGCTTGTTTTGAATATTCTACATTTTTTATGTTTCTCTAATATATAAACCTAGTAGAAAACTCTGGGAATATCTCAGAACAGGCACAGATGTCACAGAGATGCCAGTCAGATGCAAAAGAAAGAAGCTGAAATGTTGCTCTAAGAAAAGGTACCAAACTGCATGGCCAAACAGGATAAAAATAATGGGTTAGTTTAAAAGTAAAGAGTTAGCAAGCTATATACCTGGGCCCTCAGTCAATCAGCATAAAAGTTAATATAGGCCTTGTGTGATTATTTGAGGCTAACAGAGTTGAGAGTGGGTCCAAACCTCTGGGCAAGACTGGAAAGTCCAGGCCAGAAACTAAATACAACAGATGGTGTCCCAACATGGGCCAGATACCCACATAAAGTCTGAGAAAGCTTAAATATGGTTCCAGAGCACAGAAACAGACCTAAAAGAGACTTCTGAAGTAGGTCATAGTACAGAGACACCATGATGTTTGGGCTTGAATTTCAAAATGGCAGGTGGAAGGCAGGCAGCTTAAACCTAGGCTGGTTCCCAAAGTCTCACAAACAAGCTGCTTATGGTGGGTTTAAGGTTTCTGTTCTCACAGGCAGAAGGGAATGGAGTCAAAGAAGGCTTCTTAGTAACATCAGCATTTTCTTAGAAAAGCTCTGTTTGCTGGAGGCAAGCAGAGTCATGGCTTCTTTAAGTGAGGCTTCCTTGGTTCAGCTTTAGAGGCAAAACACTTGTGAGTCTTTTAAGAGGCCTTTCTGCCAAATACTTAAATGAGGTTCATGAGCAGCAGATGGCAGTGCTTTACTGTGTGATTACATGGACCCTAAAATTCCCTAGAGTGGTAAATGTGGGTCCCACCAATACCTCAGCTAAAAAGTTAAACTTCAGCTAGACTAGAAGCAGGGTGAGCCAGCCAGCCACTCTTACTCAGTCTTTAATCCTTAGTCATGCCTTGGCAGATTAAATATGTGGTCAGAAACAGAAAAAGATAAGAAATAGTAGATATACAGTAAATGCAGATTTAAGAAAAAAGATTTCTAAATGGTTTAGAGTCTGTTTAAAATATACATAGGCTTAAGAGAGAAAATAAAAAAGGAAAAGAATAAAAGTCCTTTAAAAAAGAAAGAGTAAAAAAAAAGTAATAAGCCATGTAAAAATGGAAAATACAGAGTGTCTAGATACTATAATTATCATCTTGTCTTTAAGTTTTTTAACTGAAGATGAAGTAGTAAAAGCTGCTAAAAGATATTTGATTATAAATGCTGTTGGATTAATTCAACCTATATATTTTATAAATAAGCTGACTTTAAAATTGAAATCAAAAGATAAGATACTTTGGAGAAGAGGTTTTTCTTTTAATTTCTACAGAAAATGAGAAGCTGTGGATTTATTACCAGTTAAAGAAAATAAGGTTTGATCAAGGAAGACCCCCTGAAAAGTCTCCAATGGAAATGGATGGCCCAGATGACCCAGCATGTCAGAACACCTCTGTTGAAGTTTCCTCTGAGTTCTACATCTAAAACTACTTCAAGGAGACTGGCTGAGATTACTCAGCCTTAGAGATTACTATACTAAAGACTTGTCCATAATTCTAAATTTTCTTTGTATCCCCATGGGATTGCCAACTCCCCCATTCAGCAGGAAGTAGCCTAGAGAACTATACCCACATTCTCAAAAAGTGAATTGTGGACATTTGTGTTTGTTTACAGTGTTGGTTATAAGTTGTTATAGATAATAAAAGAAAAAAAGAGTATTAGATTTGGGAGTTTTCTTGTTTTAAAAAGAAAAAACAGGGAAGTGTAGTAGAATTTTATTCTGTTCCATTGGAAATAATTGTCCTGCCTACTGGTTTAATAAAAATGCTGATTGGCTGAAGGAAGACAGGAAGTGTGGGCGGGGCTACCAGACTAAGAAAACTTTGGGAACATCTCAGAACAGTCTCTGACAGGAGACACTGCAGAGAAAAGAAGCTGAAATGCTGCTCTAAGAAAAGGTACCAAGCCTACATGGTCAAACAGGATAAGAATAATGGATTAGTTTAAAGGTAAATAGTTAGGAAGTTATATGACTGAGCCCTAGGTCAATCAGCATGAAATTAATATAAACCTATGATTATTTGAGGCTAAGCAGGGCTGAGAGTGTATCCAAACCTCTGGGCTAGACCAGAAAGTCCAGACCAGAAACTAAATACAACACCTAGTAGCATACTTTTTCTATTTTTAATTATTTGACATTTTCATATATTTATAGAATGAAGTTCAATCATTTCCATCCAATACTCCCCTTTCCACAGAGTCCTCGACTTTCAAGTCTCCTTTTTGTATGATGGATTGTGAATCAAAATAAAGCCATCCTTACAATACATCACCACACATCCTCCCTCACATTCCTTTTGCTGGGTATTTTATCATAGCAACAGAGAAAAGCAATGAACACAGGAGCTAGCTACCAGTGAATGAGAAAGGACACACGTGCCCTGAAGCCAACCTGTCCCAAGGATGAGATGCTGAAGGCATGGTACAGGAAAAAGCAGCATTTACCCACAGGCTAGTTCCTACAACCAAACAGGATGACCAAACTCCACAGCAGAGATGCTAACTCTTCTGCTCTCAGACTAGAAAAATTCTGACCAGATTCAGTCAAGCCAAGCAGTTCTGAGAAACAAGGAAATTAGAGATCAATACTGAATGAGTAGATATGTTACCCCTCTGTTTTTCAAGAAGGTCTGAGTTTGCTCAGTGTAATCTATGTACAGCAGATGAGAATAGCATCCAGAGAGATGGATGTGGGAGTCATTTAAATAATTACATTCAAATTGTGCTTCAGGGCAGAGCCCTAACTGCTGACTTCTTGGCGGCAGAAATGTTGCCTTCTGTCTGTACAGTTGTTCTTACCCTGGCCTCTCCCAAGCTAGAGGTCCCCAGAGCCACACCCCTGCCTTTGCCCCTTCTGTTGCAGTGCCCAGGACAGTGTGGAGTCAGCATCTTCTTTCACTTTGTAAAGGTGCTTTGCAAAGAGCTGTCTCCCAGGGTCCTCTGATGCCCCATTTGAGCACATCATCGCTTTGGACCAGGACTTTTATGGGCTTTATAAAGGGAAAGAGAACAAGGAGAGAGGAATAACAATGTAGAAACACCTTAGTACTTGATAAGGCTGGTTTGAGAGGAAAATGTCCCCATGGGATCATATTTTTAGACACTTGGTCCCCACTGGCTGATGCTGTTTAGGTAGGTTATGGAACCTTTAGAGGGTAAAGCCTTGTTAGGAAACATATATCTCTGGGGGTGGGCTATAGGATTTTATGGGGATGAACTATAGGATTTTATAGCCTCACCCAATTTCCTGCTATCTATGTACACATGAAAAATGTGATCACCCATCTTCTTGCCCTTGCCACTATGCCAGCATAGCACACTGATCTTCCTACCATGATTAACCCTATCCTCTGGAATTATGAATCAAGAGAAACCTTGTCTTTCCATGTGTTGCTTTGGTCATGATATTTTATCCAAGACACAGAAAAGTAACTAATACAGGTGGGAGCTTCAGTATGTGATTTACTTAGACTAGGTGGCTGTCGGCAGCATCGGGTCACCAGCTGCACTGTCTTGACTACAATACTACTCATAAAAGCATGTGTTTGATTGCATTCAGCCATGTTCTTTCTTAATGTAAATGAGGTTCTGAAATTTGAGGCAGGAGATTTATGTCCAATAATTTATTGCATTTAGGAAGGAAACACAATACAAACCAAAATCTTCAACAGTTATTTCATTGGTCAGGCATAATAAGATAGATAGGGGTTATCAGAAAAGTTGTCTTTAGTGACACCTCTGGGTACAGATTGTAAAGCTAAAGAAGAGGGCAGGAAGTCTCAATCCCAGCCCAGGGAAGACAACAGCATCCCCTGTTCAAGTCCAAATGGCGCAGAGCCCTTGGGGGTCTGGGTACAAGTCCCAGTGTCCAAAGGCTGCAGAGCCTGAATTCTATCAGAAGGGCAGAATGAGTGAAGACAGGGAGAATAAGATATCTTTCAAGTCCCAGACCTACCTGAGCAGTGCCCAGGACAGGTGGGTCTTCCCTAGTCCGCTGACCCCTTCACAAAGCTTCCCTGGAAACATCGTGGGGACACACCCACAACTCAGTCACAGTAACACTCAACACTAACCATCACTCCTGCTCTGAGAAATGATGAGGAGGGAGGGAAATGTGGCAGTGGCCATTATCCAAAAGCAAACCTCAGTCCATGGAGTTCAGTGATAAACACCTGTATAGCTGGGGTCATAGAGTCCTGCAGGCCGTTGTGTAGGAGGGGTTCCCAGCCTGTGGCTATAGAGGGAGATGTTGAAAACTTGGAAGGATAGCCTGGGAAGGGTCTTCTGGTTCTAGGGTCCTGTGGTGGCAACAATGTCTAAATCACAGGGTGTTGTTGTTTTGGCCCTTTGGGGGCCTCACCATCTAGAGTCCAAATAAATCACAAAGAGTTATTATTTCTTATAAATGTCCAGTCTTAGCTTGGCTTGTTTCTTGCCAACTTTTCTTAACTTTAAATTATCCTGTTTATCTTTTGCCTCTGGGCTTTTTCCTCTTACTTCTGTAATCTAACTTTCACTCTTACTCCATGGCTGGCTGTGTAGCTGGGCAGCTGGCCCCTGATGTCCTCCTCCTTTCAATCTCTGATTTTTTTTCCTCCCAGTATCCTCCTTCCATATATTCTTTCCATCTGCCAGCCCTGCCCATCCTCTCTCCTGCCCTGCTATTGGCCGTTCAGCTCTTTATTAGACCATCAGGTGTTTTAGAGAGGCACAGTAACACAGCTTCACAGAGTGAAACAAATACAACATACACAAAAGTAGCACATCTTAATGTAATATTCTCCAACAATGAGGTGAACTCTTTTGCTCCACTAGGATCTCCTACCATGAGATTGTTGTCATGGACTCAAGGCCATAAAACCAACCAATCAGAGGGAACCCTTTGGAATCGTCATTCAAAATAAGGATACTCTCTGAATAAGTTGAGTATTTCAGTGATGGCTACAGAAATAAGTATATGACTAACACAGGAACAGAGCAGCATAGGCTTCTTAGACTTGGCTTGTTACCATGGTAACATGAGATGGTGACATTAGGGGGCACTGAAGCCTGAGGATGAGGAATACACAAGGAAGTTCTATGAACTCTTTGAAAAATCTAAAATTACCCCATTTTTTAGTTCAATTCTGTCTTATCAACTTATGAGCCTAACATAATACGGAAGTCTCTGAATTAACAACAAAGCAAAAATATGTAAATCTATGCCAGCATACTCACATCCCCTCTTATCTGCAGACAAACTCTGACATCTGGACAGAAATGAATTTTCAGGAGGTTGGTTCTCAGCAGCGTGCTGCTCCCAAGCACCTTCCATGGTATTTTCTCTGTCTCTACTACTTGTCTGGCTTGACACTTTCTGAAACAAACCTGCATTATTTTTATAAGAAAATAATGGTACTTATATTATCAAAATCATGTGTGACAGACCACCTCAGCATCATGCTGAACAGATGGTATACTTCAATATATTATATTTTATATCTGAGAATTATATGTAATAAGTCCATTTTAGATTTTAGGTGTTTTTTTTTTAAGATATCTGTGAAGAAATGTGTGCTTAGCATTATCCTACATCCAGACTCAGCTGGCCTTTCATTTGATATGAAAGATCTTGGCTTGTTTCCAGAACATTTCATGTCAGCTATACAGCTCTCAATTTTCCCAGCACTCAAGGGAGTCAGTCAATCATCTCCCTGACTTCCTGTCCCATAGTGCCCCAACTCTGTGTGCCTTGCCCTCAATGCCTCCATCCCTCAGTGAGCAAAGCAGTTCTTTCCTCAGGGAAGGCCACCTACCTTTCAACCAGAAGCATAAGGGCGATTATAATAAAGAATAAACACACTACTTAGCTATAACAAAGAAAAACAGGAGAGATTTAAAAAAAAAAAGTAGGGGAGAAAATAGAAATTTTGGTCCTGCTAACATTTTAGGAGTATTTATGAACTGCTTCCTGAAAGTGTGATGCCAGTGAGAAGTCAGTGGTCCCAGGAAACTTCATCCCAAAGATCCTTCAGTTATCATCTTCTATATTTTACAAATAAAGAAACTAAGGCATAGAGAAATTATGAGGAAAAAGAGATTTGAACAGAGACAACCCTGGCTACAAGACACAGATTCTTGTATTGTAAAATACAAAGATCTGTGTCTCCTCCGCACCCCTCCCCTGTGTGTGTGTGTGTGTGTGTGTGTGTATGTGTCTAGTACCCCACCTGCACATTTTTAAGCTGGTGCATACATAGGCCAATGTCAACATCAGGTATCTTTCCTCAGTACCACCCACTCCTTTTGAGACAGGATCTCTCACTTCCCCAGAGCTTGCCAAGTCTGAGACTAGTTATCCAGCAAACACCAGAGATACTCTTTCTCCACCCTCCCAGCCCACTCTGGGATTATAAGAGCAAGTAAGTCAGCTTTTTATGTGTATTTCTGGGAGATGAGCCCAGGTGCTCATGTATGCACAACAGTTTGCAGACTGCAGCATCTCCAGGGAAGCCCCATGACCAGTTTTGAATATCTGACCTGGGATACATTTTTTTACTCCCTCAAAATACTATCTAAATCATTTTTAGTCATTGAAATTATCAACTGACTATCTTATTTACTTTTCAGAGATGAACTGGCAGTTAGTTCAAAGCCTTCTGAACACACTGATGTGAAAAGGCTGCAGGAACAGTTTGGCATATTGAAGTTAATGCCTGTTTAAAAGACAAAAAGGCCCTCACAGTTCTGTATGTGGACAGAATGCAGCAGCTGGTCCCCCTCCTGGCTCCCTATCCATGGGGATTCGTGGCTCTGCTTGACTCTTTTTCTAGGCAATCTGTCAGGAACTATGTTTATTATCCAGTCAGGAGCAAGCCAGTGGGCCTGTCTGGCGTTCTCTCTTCCACGGGAGGCCAATTGTTTATGATCTGGAACTCAGCTGCTCATCTCACTCTCAGCAATGAACCAGATGATAGAAAGGGTGCTCCCCTCTGTATTTGAGAAGGGAATTCACTGTTCTCGGCTCTCCACAACCCCAACTCCCTTAGCATTCCTGTGGAAAATTGGCCTGAGCCAGTGAGGTCTGTCTCCCACTCTGCAGTCACAGGGGTTTCCTGTTACTGCTCCCACTGTGCTCTCCCCCTTGTCTTCCTCCAATCACTGTGCAGTAACATCTGCATCTCTACGGCCAGACACTGCATGTTCCTGGAGTGTCTGTCTCTTGTGGCCTTGCCTCAGGCTCTTATTACGATCCTGTACTGGCTTAAATTCTGCTGTATTCCTGTGATGAAATTCACACTAGGCTGCCATGTTTCTGAGATAAGGACTGGCCTCTAATTCTCTGCATTTTTCAGGGTAACTGTGCATTGCCTTACTATGGGGACATACCAGCCTCTATCTCTTACCCTCCTGTTTCAGACACTCCAGTCTTCCCAATGGGGTAAGAATACAAGGAGCTTCTTCCCATCTGTATGATTGTATTAGTCAGTGTTCTCTAGAAGAACAGAATTAGTAGAATGAATATATACAAAGGGAATTTATTAGAATGACTGACAGGCTGTGGCCCAGCTATTCCAATGATGTCTACCAACAGAAGGTCTAAGAATCTAGTAGCTGTTCGGTTCATGAGGCTGGATATCTCAGCTGGTCTTCAGTATATTCCAGCTGAGATATCTAAGTTCATGGACTGTCCAAAATGTATGGTCCATTGTCAGTGAAGGACTTGATAGCACGAGCAAGCAGGCAAAGAGAGAAAGCTTCCGTTTATGTCCTTCATATAGACTGTCACCTGAAAATGTGGCCTAGATTAAAGGTGCAATCTTCCACCTTAGAAAATGCAGATTAAAAATGGGTCTTCCCACTTCAAACAATTTAATTAAGAAAGAAATGCCTCACAGGAGTACCCAGTCACTTGGGTTTTAGTTAACTCCAGATACAGTAAAGATGGCGACCAAGAATAGTCATCCCAGCATCCCAGCTCCAGCTCAGAAGCTGATTCTAATTCTCCCATTACAATGCACACAGAATTTCTTCCCTTGGGACCCTTCCATCTCTTCTTCTTCCTCCTCTCTCTCTCTCTCTCTCTCTCTCTCTCTCTCTCTCTCTCTCTCTCACATCTTTGTTCTTCTCCTGCCAGCAGCCCTAAACAAGAATCTTCTGGATCTGCCAGCCCTACACAAGAATTTTCTGGAGTAGCCAGACTGTGGTCCTTGGTTAGATTGATATTTATAAACAATAGTGTAGAAATATAATTTGCATACCTTACGTTTAACTCATTTATAATGTGCAGTTCAGGACTGAAGTGATGGCTCAGTCCGGTAAGGTGCTTGCCATGCAAGCATGATGAGCTGAGTTTGGAACTCCAGAGCCCTCACCAAAAAAGTCAAGCATGGTAGGACATTCCATAACCCCAGAGCTGAGGGGCAGAGACAGAAGAATCCCAGGGGGAATGTTGGCCAGCTGGTCTAGTTTGTTGAGTTTCAGATTTGATGAGAGATCCTGCCTCAAAAGCTAGGATGGAGAAGCAGTTGAGGAAGCCACCTGACAGCAACCTCTGACCCAATACACATGTGTGCAGCCCCCTTCACACATTAGACACCAAAACTACATGAATTGATTTAATGAAGTCTGCAATTCAGGGGTCTTAAAACATCCACAGCGTTGTTCAATAACCATCATGATAGGTTTTAGGACTGCTCTGTTCCCATGAACACCCAGCCCCTGTATTTGTAACCTCTGTAGTCCAACAACCAAGTGGTTGGAAACAAGTTAAAGAGGAACTCATAATTTCAGAGGATCAGTTCATGACATAGGCACAAAGCAAAGTAAATAATACCAGCATAGTGTCAGCTTCCCCTCCCCCCACCTCGTTCTGTTGAGAACGATTCTACCTACCTTTCCTCCTCAGCTGATCTTCTCACAGGCACACCTTGCCCAATCTGTAGGCAGTTCTAAATCTAGTCAAATTCACCATAAAAATCAGCTAGTATGCTGCCTGACCTTATCTCTTTGTTGTCTGAGGGTGTGTGGGTATGGATGTGTTTGTATGCTGGTTTTGAGATAGGCCTGGGACTCACCCAGCTAGCCTCAGCTGACCACTTTAGTCTCCTGAGTGCTGGGGGTTGAAGTCCTGTGCCACCACACAGGGGCCCAGCCTCCCCTCTAATTACTCCAAGTTTCCTGACTCATCCCAGCAGCAAGGCCAGAACAGTCTCCTGCCTCCAGACCCTTGATTCTGCTGTGACCTCTTCCTCAGACATTACAGAGCTCTCATCTGTTCTCATCAGGTGGCTGCAACCACCTGACCACTCCTCAGGTCCCTTTGTGTGGCCTCTGAAGTGCTCCCTCCCCACATCACACTTGGAATCTGAAATCTCACTCATTTATCTCTTCATGTCCTGCCTCTCCACCCAGATGGTGCCCAGGTAGACAGGAACTTGTATCTTGCCCTTCACCATGTCCTCACCATCTACAGTGAATCCATAGTTTAGCATACTAATTGTTCTCCTGAACATCAACCTGCACAGCAATTTAAGTTTAGTCGAGGTGCACATTTCCTAAAGCACATATGTACATTTGATCACATATCTTAGCATATTTCTAAATTTATCCATTTTGGTTTTTTTTTTTCTGTAGAATTTCTTGGCTTTATTTTTAACACTTCAGTTTTAAGCCATCCAAAAGCAATTATAACAACCAAAAAAAGTGGAGGGAAAATAAAATGAGCATATGAAATACAAAAAAAAGAGATGATTTTAAGTTCTCCTTGTGCTAAGAAAGGAAAGACAGCGTCATCACATTCTTGGCCAATCCTGACTTTCAGTTATGGCTTTCTGCTTAGGTTCAGAAGCCCTCTGCATGTTCCCTGAATTGATGTGGAATTTTTTCTTCCATTATTTGGAAACCAAACCAATAAGGCAATTTAATTCTCTCAAATTACTTATGATGTTTACTGCTGTTATTCACAGTAAACCCAGCAGCTGAGTCTTTTGTTATTGGATGATAAATTGATTGACAGCTATAGACATTTAATGAAGGCACCTGCCCCCGTTTTTTCCTTACCTGCATCTCATCTCTCCTCTGAGCATTCTTTAATCATCTTGGTTTTATTTTCTCAAATTCAGTTTTGCTTCTTCCTCATCTTTCAGCATCCCTTCCCTCCATCCACACCTCTCTTCCTTGGGAGACATCTTTTGAGTCAGAACTTCTACAGCTATCATTCAAGACACATTAGTTCCTGGCTGGATTATCACAGTGGTCTCCTAAGCACCCCTGTTACTGTGAGTAAAAAGCATGAAGCACCTCTGTTCTCCTACAAAGGCTCCACTATCTAAAGGCTTCCTGAGCAGCATTACCAGGTAGGAACAAAGTTCAATGGAAGAGTGATTGAAAATAATTCCCAATATCAACCTCTTGCCTTCACATACATTTGTATGTACACCTGCATACACACACACACACACAAACACACACACACACACCTCACAATGCACCCATATATAACAAATGCAAAGCATGAAAAGTAGAAATAATTTTTAAAAGCTTTTCAGGGGAGTGAACTACATCGTTTCTCCTTCAGTACCTACTAAGCCCACATCAACAGGTCTCCTGATTCCTGTAGAACCATCTCTCTGGATTTGTACACCTATGGCAGAGTAGCATGAGACTATGTGGAGATATGCTCAGCTCTAAGCTCTAAATGTGTATAAATGTGGGGAAAATGTGTGGAAATGGAGACAGTGGGTTATTTCATTTGAAACAGGCATGTAGCCTTTCAGCTGATTTCCATGCATTTGTATCTAGACACTTCCAGGCATTCATCCACCTCTAGATGTTTTAAAAGGCACGTTCACTCCTCCTTGTCTTTAAACACGTGAATATGAGATTCAGAGGCCTTCAGTTATCTGTTAATGGCCTAAAACACCTTACTTGTAAGGCTACCACAAAGTTTCCACCTTCTTCAAGCCAACTCAGCCATAATAATTTTTAAATATATTTTTAGATAGCCTTTTATCCATTTCAGAAGTGCCCCCTCATTCTTCAAAGGCTGGCTCTTTTCTCTTTGTACTAATAACATTTTTCCTTCTTGCCTGCAGTCTGCTCATTAGACCCTGGAGTAAACTTTATGGTGAGCACTTGAAAGCTTCCAGAGACATGGTAAAGAAGGAGTCCTAGAATTTACCAATTTTCCATGACAGGTGGGCACCCTCCCTGCCCCCGTGATCCCAACAATGAGCCCGCCAGCCCTTGGCAGACCAAGAGAAGCATCTGTCTTCAGGATTCATTCCTCTCCTTCAATGCCCTTCAACCTTATTCCCCCTTCCTCATTAGACACACATCCCAATTTTGTTTCTTGAGGACTTAGCACTGTACTTGTGTCCTCGAATTGACCACCTACTAGATGATGAACATCTTAAAATCTTCTGTCAGATGTAAGTGTTCCTGAAGGCCTCTTAACTTGAGTACTTGCTCTCAGACAGAGCAAAGAGCTGGTGATGGTTTCCATGGAGCAGACTGTGCCGGCAGCCATATTGTTTTCCAGTCTATCGGTAGAGTGTATGAAGAGATTCATTTTGTCCTTCACTGCCCCTATACAGTGACCCTTTGTCACAAAGCCAAAGAAGGGAATGTATCCAAAGATGAGAAAGTCAAGGAGCAAGATATAAGTCAGCATCAGTCCATTCAATGAATGATTTTTCCAAACAAAAGAGCATGTTTAGGTGGTCACAAGACATGCAAACTCCAGACTGCATCCTGCTAGTGAATTAGGATTTCAGACATCTTGCAAACTAGAGGAGAGTCACTTGTGTATGTTACCTCTCTGGAGGGAACATATGACAAGATCCATATTTCAAATCACAGCCCTGTCTTCCCCAGACCAGGCTACCACAGCACTGTTACCTTAGGAGAGGACTGGAGCTGTATCAGATAAAGGCTGACTCAACAGTCCATCTGCTTCTTTGCTCTGAACCCACCAAGTGTTTCAAGCTGGCAGTTTGGCAGTCTCCAGGGCCACTTACAGATGACCTGGTACATCTTGGTAAAGAGGATTTCTTCAGTCTTACAAACTCCAAGTCATTCTTTCTCTTTGTTGGTTGCTCAGTCTGCTGAGAAATTGCCTATATGATGTTTAGCTGTTCCTTGTGCTAGAACATTCTCTCCAGGACACCCCAAAAGAAAGCCCCACTGCCTTTTAAGTGTTTGTGCACTCACTATAAAGCATGAGGATTTGCACTCTACACAAGGCAAAGCTCAGTAGCTATGATAAGGTGGAACTGTACGCAATAGGATGCAGCTGGCAATCAGATAGTGTCTGTGAGGCTCTTTCTACCCACCAGCAGAAGACATCTCTAGTGGCAAATCCTTAGCTATTGACTTCACGTATGATTAAAATAACAGTTGGAGTCACCCTTTCGTCAACGAAGAACTGGGTTATAACAAGTAAACACACTAAAGCCAAGAACCAATTGTCTTCCTGTGACTCATTGACAACCAATTAAAAAACATGATTGAGGGAAGCTTTGGATCAAAATAGTAACAAAACTTAAAGTAGTCAGCACTTTAATTTTCCTGGTTGGTGTGACAAAATACTTGACAAGAAGCAATTTATGGAGAAAGGGTTTATTTATATTTATAGTTTGAAGGGATATAGTCTGTCGTGCTAGGGAAGGCATAGGGGCATGAGTGTGAGGCAGCTCAACATCCAATCCAGAATCAGAAAGCAAAGAATGGTAGATGCCAGTAGCCAGTTTGCTTCCTACTTTTTATCTAGTCGGGAACCCAGTCCATGAATGGTCCTGACATAATAAGACAACTCTTCCCACTGGCTGGTCACCTAGGTGATTACACATCCTGCCAAGTTGACAATACCCATCATTGTAACCCAAGTAAGGAATGTATGAAGCCCACATGGGGGAATATTTTAAATTTCATGGAATAACATAAGTATAGACTTTCATATTTCTGGATATGAAGATTCAATATAACAGAGATGCACATTCCTTCTCCAAACTAGATGTTCAATTCAATAAAGTCTTTTTTCCCGATAAAATTATTTATGTTATAAATCTCAAAATGCCCTTTCCTGATGTACTTTTTTCAAATTTATTCTTAAACAGTTTCATAAGTATACATTATGTATTTTCTCATGACTACCTTCCACTACCTCCTTCTCTTCATTAGGAGCTCCCTCCTGATTTGCTGCCTATTTGGAGGGGACCCGCTGAATTAATTACTGTTGCTTGCATTTTTTTAAGTTGAACTGGATCAATACAAAACATCTTGAAAAAGAATTGCTTTAAAAATAAGTGACATATTCTATCAGATATTTGAGAATATTCATAAAGTAAAAATAATTTAACAAGTAATCATTTATGCTGAGGAACCAGTGAAAAGAAAATGGAGCCAAGCAGACTCTGGGGTCCTGAACATGAGAATGAAAATCCATATATTATATAAGAAGGCTGTAAAATTTATTGCAAGAAAAAAATAATAATTTTTTGAAGTAGAGTAGAATAACTAGTTAAATATTTAGTGGAGAAAACCCAGCTTCGTACCACTCTCTGAAGCAGATTCCTGGTGGATTTAAAAAATTGTCAATAATGGAAAGCCTTCAGAAAATGTTTTTGATCTACAGATGAAAAAGCAGACGTCTGAACCTAAAACATAATGAAGGAATCACCAATGAAGGGGGAAAAGTCATAAAATAAAACTGTCTATATACCAAAAAAAATGTTAAAGGACAAAATGAGACAAGATATACATCAGAAAGATCACAGATAAAATGTTCAGAGCCTGTATATATAAAATATTTACAACCCAATAAAAATAGACAAGAATCATGTCCAATTATTCTGAAATGTTCAGCCTTTCTCAAATCAAGATATTACCTTTCATCCAACAAATTACATTTTCTTCCAATAATAATTTTCATGGCCGTTAGTCATGTGAAAAGATCCTCCTTTATATAGATGCTTTGAAGTCACACAAGTTTTCTAACCAAGCAAGAACCTGACTCTGTAGCCAAGAGAAGAGGGTGTTGTTTCCCGGAGTGAGTTAAAGGTGAGATTGGCCATTGACTGTGTCAAGATGAAGACATCTTCACAACTGTAACTGATTTAAGGACCATTTGTTCCATCTTCCCACATGATACACTCTGGAAGTTCTTCTACAAGGGGCATCCCTTTCTTACCATGCTGGAAAAACAGCTCAAGTCACCAGATCTGGTCACTAGGGTTGTAGTAAACTGAATAAAGAAATTCACTGGGGTAGCCATATCTCCTACTGCATTGTCATATCCCCAGTATGTTAACAGCCCTTAGTGGTGTCCCTAAAATTTATTGTCTTAGTTTTGAGAGCCAAATTGTCATGCTACTCACAAATTTCTTGTGTTTTTTGCTAAAATGTACAGGCAGTTTGTGGGGCTCCCTTCTTCAGATCTCTTGTGAAGATTCCCCAAGACATAGGAACACCTGTGAGCTTGCCTCTTTTTACACAGTTGCAGTCACGTAGTCACACAGAAATGATATCTCTTGCTGTCCACTATTTTGGCCTTGGAAATGCAAATTCTTGTAGAATAGTCATATCCCAAGCACAAATACTCTGTCCTTTTACCTTGAGAAATCTTTAAATTAAATAGAAAATATATAGACCTCACAGCCAAAGCACATCAGCATAGGCTCTCCTATAGATGTTAACACTGAACAGAGTGGAGATAATCATCATCATCAAATCATCTTTTAGTTTATAAGTTATCTGCTAAGTTCAGTTCAACTTTTAATATATTAGAAAAATCATTAACTGCGACAGATTTGATAAATTAAAAGTAAAGGGGTGAGAGATTGAGAATGAAGAGCCATAGCATGATCACAGAGCTGGAGATGCAAAACAAAACAAGGAAACGTGACATGATGGCATTGTAGTCAGTTTCCAAGAGAGCCCCAGAGAGTCCAACCCCCCAGAACACACCTATAGAGCAAGTAATAAATAGGTGCTATTCAAACGGATAAATACATGTCTCTTGGTTCAGCAGCAATAAAAAGCTAATACAGACAGTGCCATTGGGGATTTAGCAATAGGCTTAGAGACCCCTCTATCACCACCACTGAAGCTTTCCAGTTGCTGAGTAGATGATTCTTCATATTGTGGGGTAGGCAAGCTCTCCATACTGCTAGAGAGGCCATGCATGTGAATGCTCTTTCTGAGCATGCTGCCATCAATGTGAAGTCTCTTTGGTCCATCAAACGTATGCCTAAGAAATCACTTGTTGCTACATCTGCAGTCCCACTACTCAGTGTGGTACCCACAGACTAGCATTGACATGTTGACCACAAAGCAGAATCTCAAGTCAGAGACCAAGCCCAGGGACATGTTGATTTAGATCACCAGGAAAATCTCAATCACACTCAGGTCTGTTGGTTTATGTAATACACTGCCATGCTACAAGGAATATCAGGGGATTTTCTAAGTGCATTTTGTTCAAATTATTTTCTCTGAATAATGTCATTATGGCTTAATTATTATTAATTTAACCAACCATATCAATGGTTGAAAAGGAGAACTATAATCATATCTATAAGAAGAAAAACTTGGGAGAAACTCAAATGTTAATTTATACCTGTTCAGACACATCAACCGTAGAAGGAAATATTTTTTTCTGATGAACTGTATCTATGACTCAATGTTAAAACACTTTGGTAAAGGGGAGTGGATGGTAAACATTCTTAGATGTTTCTTAGCTTGAGTCAAGACCCTAGAGAACCTCCACATGTGAGAAATGAAGACAGAATGCCTCAGAGCAGGCCATGAATACAGAGGGGCAGAGACTTCCCAGACTCCTTCCAGAAGTAGAACTATGTACAGATCACAGTAAGTCGGTGTTGAGGTGAAGGGTCATATGTGAATATGTACTAGAGGAAACACCCGGCATGATCTCTGAGAAAACCATGCTGGGTAGTGAATAGAAATGTGTCCTTTGGAAAGAGATGCTGAAAAACTAACCCCTGGTGCCTGTAAATTTGACCTTCTTTGAAAATGCTGTCTTTGTGGTGCAATACAATGAAGATGAGGTCATCCTGGATGAGATAGATCCTACTCCCTTGACATTTTCATAAAAAGAAGGGAATTCAGATAAGGGATAGACACAGTGTAAGGCAAAGGCAGAGGCCACAGGGCCACATCTTGCTAGGGATTGCTAGGCTTTAAGGTGGCCACAGGATGTGAGGAGGCATATGGCTCAACTATCCTTCAAATAAACCCAACTGATCAGCTCTCCTGACATCTTGAGTTTGGACTTCTGGCCTCCAGAGCTGTAGCAGTAAATGTCCATGGTCTTGCCATTCTGATTGTGGAGGCAGGACATTCTAAGACATTGACTTATATCTATTCCCAGCTTCTCACCTTCCATCTCAGAGACTACTGGTGATGTCTTCAGCAGGATCTGTACACCCATTAACAAATCAGTTTATCCCAGTAGCAGAGTTCACAGACAGCCACACTGAGCCCACCACTAATTCATCCACACTGACCACACCCCACTCCATACACACTGACCACACCACACTCCACTCACACTGACTACACCACACTCTACTCACACTGACCACAACCCACTCCATACACACTGACCATATCACACTCTACTCACACTGACCACACCACACTCCATACACACTCACCACATCTCACTCCACTCACACTCACCACACCACTCACACTCACCACACCACACACACTCACCACACCCCACTTCATTCACGCTGACCACACCACACTCCGTACACACCCACCACACCCCACTCCACCAGCAGTTCTCACTAGGAAGAAGTCTATACCTGAACCTTCTATCACTGAAAGCTGAGCTCTAATTTACAAAAAGCCTACTAAGATTAAAGCTGGCTGATATTCCTGCAGCTCTGCATCTTCCTGTTCTTCCTCCTGGGTATCCTTTCCAGACAGACATCATCCTTCAGGCTAGTTCTTTCTCAAGTCCATGGCTCCATGCCCATCTCACAGGCTTCCTGCAGGCAGTAGATGGTAGAATCTACTTCTTCAACCTGAACAGGCTCCAGCCTCCTGGCCCAACCATCTGTCCCTTCTGTCAAGGTGGTGGAAGTCGCCGGGATGTCTTGGCTTGCCAGACCCCCTTTGAATTGCATATGCTTTGCTTATACTAACATAATATATAATGTGTGATCACCACGCTGGATAATTTAGAAATGATTCTAAGGAACGGAAACTCATTTTGATTTTAGAATTTGTCATCAGAATCATCTTAGAAGCAGTAGCAAAAGAAATCACTGCTCTTATTTCAAAGGAGAAAGGCAGAAAGCTGAGAGCCTTAAGTATGCAAGTGTATGGCCTGACTACATTGGCCAAATTAAGGTCTTATGGAGTGTCTTACTTAGGGATTCTATTGCCTTGATTAAACACTATGACCACAAAGCCATCAGGGAGGAAAGGGTTGATGTGACTTATACTTCCATATCACTGTAGGAAGTCAGGGCAGGAATTCCAACAGAGCAGAAACCTGGGATCAGAAGCAGATGCAGAGGCCATGGAGGTTGCTGCTTACTGGCTTGCTCATCACTGCTTGCTTAACCTGGACCAGCATCCCAGGAGTGGCACCGCTTACAATGTGTTAGGCCCTTCCCCATCAGTCAGTAATTAAGAAAATGTCCTGCAGGCTTGTCTACAGCCTGATCTTATGGAGGCATTTTCTTGATTGAGGTTTCCTCCTCTCAGACGACTTTAGCTTGTGTCAGGTTGCCATAAAACCCTGCACATGGGGTGAGAAGAGGGCTGTTGGGCAATCTGTCCTGTCTGTTCTCTAGTGAAGGAAGCACAGGAAGCACTCTAACCCAGTGATGCTTATACTTCCTCCACCCACAGGCCTCAGAACTCCTCTTCCCTGCTCTGATGTGTGCAGAGTTAAAGCCTGAAGCCTTCATTACCATCTGATGCCATCTCTGTTGTATTGCAAGAGTTCCTATGACATCCATCAGAATGTTACTAGACATCCCTCGCTTTGGTCAATTTGAAAGCAAGTTGAATAAATAGGAAGCACCATGCTCTGTGTCAAGGAGCATTCTTTGTTTGGGAGGGAGATTTACAGATGTGAAACACCACGTAAGGGAAGCTTTTCTCATCCCAAGGAAACTGAAGAATAAAGTGAGTTTAATAAATATCCATTTCCATCCCAAACCCCATCATGAATTTTATCTGAACTGGATTTGGCAAGCATTTCATGTAGAGAATGAGATAGTAAGTGCTTTAGGATTTTTGGACCATGCACTTGCTACGATAATAACTCAACTCTTTGCTGCAGCAGGAAGGGAGCCAGAGATGGCCCACTAAACAAAGATTTAGCATCATGAAGAGGGAGAGCAAGACACTGAGATGTGGGCTGAACTAGCACCAGAGCCAGATAGCCTAGTTGAGAATAAGAGTTCCCACCAGAGAGTAAGTAGGGAACACCCAAGAAACATCTGTTCTTTTTACCTGAGCCAATACATATACCAAGTCAATCTCACACAGTAAGAAAAAGAGTTTTTCCGTGATAGGTTGTGTGAGGAATGCACCTTGTACATTTTGCCTGTACATAATAATGATTCTCAAGAATGTACAATGAAAATAGTATCAGATGATGGTGAAGATATTGTAGACTTTACCTGAGAAGACATGAACAACTCTACTCACCCAGATACAGCACCAACAACAGACTGATAGGAACAACCACAACAAGTCCTACTTGGTGAAACAATGGGCCAATTGGGCAAGGATGACTGGCTATCTACAGAAGCATGGATGACTCCATTGCCCAAAATCTCACCCTAGAATGAGTGATCATCCATTGAAGATATATCTCTGAAGTTCCCCACCTGACAGCTGGGGCCTCAGGGGTCTCTTTTCCAAGAATCCTTATTACTTGTATAACCTTATGAAGAGGATCTTTAACTTTGTAATTTCCAGAAACTTCCTGAGCCTTGGAAGTTTTGTTGATTTCTTGAGTCTTAAGACTCTCCTTCCAAGAAGAAGTCATTTAATTTAGAGGAAATGACTATGCAACAGAAAGCTGTAGGCTTCAATTCTGTGCCCAGTAAAAGAAGTTCTAACACACATACACATAATTGGAAAGAAAATTTGAGCACCACTTTGGAACCAAATAGCTACAAGTTTCTGTTCTTTGTAATGTTTCCTCAAACAAAATAGAAAGTAAGTATTTGAAATCATCCATTTATTACCCAAGCAGGATGCCATAACATACAGCACAGTGAAGGAAAGTCAGGGTAAGACAGATGTCTATGAGGCAGCAACAAAGCCAGGAAGCCTGGAGTCATTTTTATTGGTGACTCAAAAAAACTAACTGTTGAGTTCCTTTCAATGAAGGGTTCTTATAAGCAATCATAACTATAAAGTGGAATATGATAATAATGAAAGGGACCCAAACACATAAACACATATCTGCTATGGATTATGCTCATAAAAAGCTGACAGGCCAGTAGCTAAGCAGGAAGTTAGGTGGGAAAGCTGAACTAAAAATGATGGGAATGAGGGTGAAGTCACGAGAGATGCCAGCCAGTCACCAAGCAAGCAAGATGTGTAGAAAATGGGATAACAAGCCATGAGCCACATGGGAATACATAGATTAATAGAAATGTGTTCATCTAAATGTAAGAGTTAGTCTCCATCTGACTCCCGAAGAAGAGTCATGTAAAGAATCCAGGTGAACCACAGGCCGGGACACATGGCAGGTAGATGACTAGAAATGTGTTGAATTAAGATGAAAGAAGTAGTTAGTAAAGTGCTTGATACATAGGCCAAACAGTATGAAATTAAATAAATAAATAAATAAATGTAAGAGTTAGCTAGTAACAAGCCTAAGCTATTGGCCAAGCATTTATAATTTATATTAAGTCTCTGAGTTAGTTATTTGGAAATCAGCTACTGGGCCAGAAAGTAGGTAGTAGGGACAGGAAACATCCATTTACACATATTGAAGAAATAATATTTGCCCAACTCTTAATTTTGATAAAAAAATTCCAGTGACACTAATTAGATATTAACATTTAAAATATTCTACGAAGACCAAATCACATTTTATAAATATTAGAAACAGTGATATATGCTGATTACTAGATAGGTATAACATAAGGCATTGCCATGTATTTTGCTGAAGAAAAGTCATTATTCAAATGATGAACAATGTTATGCCCACACTTAAAGACCCTGGCATAAACATACAGAATCCCACTAGGAAACAATGCAAATCCACAGTCACTATAGGGGATCCAGGAACTAGAACCCAGCTCTTAGGTACCTCAGCCTGACACTCACTCTCATGATTCTCCCATCAGTACACTGCTCAGGGCTTCTGGCTGCATGCGCCTACAGACAGCTGTGAGCAAATATTTCACCATGTAATACTGTGCGTACCAGTTTGAGATGAAAAGCAGTTGTAGCCATAGCAAGTTAATTTCATCTAAACAGGTCAAAAACAGGTCGTTCTAAAGATCTGGGAGGGTTGAGAGATGGCTACACCAAAGTCCTCAAGCCCAGCTACCTAGAGGATGACATTCAGGAAATTAGACAAACAAATGCAGGGTACCATGAGTAAGCAGCATATGGACTTATAAGAAAGAATTGTGCTATCAACCACAACAGATAGTAGCTCATTTGCTTCTCAGACAGTCAAGTCATGGTAAAAATACTGTTTTCAAAACTAAACAATTACTGGAAAATAAGCTGATAGATTTACAATATAAAATGAATAAATCAGCCTACATTCCAGAAGCTTGGAATGTAGTGTGTGTGTGTGTGTGTGTGTACACAGACAAGTGCATCCATATGTCTACATGTGTATATGTCTGTACATGTGTATATGTATGTTTGTATGTATGTGTATGCTTGTGTGTACAGATGTGTATATTTGAACATATGTGTCTATGTGCATTTGCATGTGCATGTACATGTGTGTATTGTAGATATCTATACATGTGTCTATGGATATGTATGTGTGCAATTATGTGTATGAATGCATGTATATGCCTGTATGTATATATGTATGTATATGTGTATTTCTAAATACATTTGCATATGTATGTATATGTGTGTTTGTGTATATGCGAGTATGTGTATTATATGTGAGAGAGTATGAGTATGTATAAGTAAATGTGAGTATGCACATGAGAGCACATATGAATATGAGTGTATATCAATAAAAGAAAAAAAATGTATTGAGAGATAGTGTGTGCAAGAAATTGTGTGGAAAAATGTGTGTATGCATGGGCTTCTGTGTGTGTTTGTACTTTTTCTAAGTTGTCAGTATTTGTACCTTGCTTCGTAGAGAGTATAAAAAGACCCCCATTCCTTTCTATGAAATACCTGACTTTCCATGGGTAAAGAATACCTGGCAATAGAGGCACACTTCAGGTCACCACTCAAGGATGGGGGCCATTGAAGGACAAAGGGCTCCATCAGCATGGGAACACCCAGATCCCCAGCACCTGTGATGTAAATGGGTGAGCTATGTCAGCCTGACAGAGAGACATATATCACACACACAGTAATGACACTTTCATTGCCCGCTTAATCTTGGGTTAGTGAACTGAGATAGCAGAACTCAGCTATCATGAAAGAATTAAATATTGTTGGCCTTGTCTTCAAGCTCAGTGACAAAAGAACTCTCACCCAGCCTGGATATTCTCAGAAGACTGAGTCACCGCACTTTCCGTCAATATTCAATTTTTTCCTCATATAATTTTAGTCTAATAAAAATTGAATTGGAATGGGTAATAAAATTTCACATTATTATACTATGGAAAAACATAATAAATTTCAAAAACTTTCTGAAGCTCCAGACTTCACTGAAAGACCACATCTGTCACTATTAATGTGACCAATCGGTCCTGGTGACGCTGATTGCCTGGATGTTGGCTGCACTTCAGTTCTTGGCCTTTTTTGGACACTCTTGCACCAAGATGGAGACTAAAAATACAAGTCATACTTCTTAGTTAGGAGTGGGTTTATAACCAACAGGTCCTAGACAGTGAGCTAATACAGAAATTTAAGAGTGATTTCTGGAAAATACTTTTCTCCATATTCAATGACCTAGAAGAACAGAGACTTTGCCTCTGTTGGGTTTTTCATAATTGTATTTACTCATTTTACACTGACTGTGAGCATAGTTCAATTTATCATATCTTAGTTTAATTTATCTATTGTAGCTATAACAAGCTATCTCAAGCCATTCACCACTGTATAAAGAATAGAAGTCTTCTTAGCTCATGGTTCTGGGGCTGCAAGTCTGTAGCCTGGGCCCCAGCATCTTCCTGCATCAGGGCAGAGGGTATCACACAGTGAGAAAATAATCAAAAGCAGTAGCTCACATTGCTCTTCCTCTTCATCCACTGGCCCTATCATGGGGCTGTGGTGATGAAGTGTACACTTAATAATATCAGCCTGGAATATCAGAGAACATAATCACCCACAGTCGAGCCATGAAGATCAGAGAGTGGTGACCCACACCTTTAATTCCATAACTCAGGAGACAGAGATCTTTCTAGATTTCTGTGAGATCAAGGCGTAATAGCCAAATAGCGGTGGCACACACCATTAGTCCCAGAACTAGGGAGACAGAGGCAGAGGCAGGTGGATATCTGTGAGTTTGAGGCCAGCTTGGTACAAAGTAAGTTCAGGACAGCAGGGACTGTTATACAAAAAAACCCTGCCAAAAAATTTTGTAGATATGTCTTTGTCCTCTGATATTACTGATTTTATTAAATATATAATATATCACCACAATGGGGCCTCATTCTTATGACCCCATCTCATCCTAGTTATCTCTCAAAAACACCCCTCCAAAATCTATCAACATGTGAATTTGCAAATAAAGTATCATGTGCACCATGGGAAGAACACTCAGACATGGCACAGGGTATGGGCCAGACACAGATTTCTTATTAAATAGTGGCTTATGGTGAAATAAGTCCATTGTCCCTTCCCCTTTGCCCTAGAGAGAACTTTTCCTACACAGGTGGCCTGACATTCCCTAAGAAAGGGACAAAATAATAAATGATTGTACACTGTTTATAAAAGGGGGATGAAGCATCTCCCTACATAAAATGGTCCTTCCTTACTTCAGAAACTATAGAGTAAAATTGTACCTGAAACTCCAAGAAATCTATGTAACTCAACTTTTCAAAACTAGGGGAAGGGAGCGGTCCTCACTCTATTTCCCATTGTAATATAGTCCATGTGACACAAACAGCTGCTCCACAGACATAATGTGTATATAACAATGATGTATAGGACAGTGGTCCCATAAAATTATGTTATTTAATAACATTGCATAAGTATACTGTGTAAGTATGCATAAGTATAACAAATTGCCTGATGATGAGCTTTACAGAGCATTCTTGTTGCTAAGTAACATGACTCTATCAAGACAACTTTCCTGGGCTTCCTACATCTCAGGAGCTGAACCAGGGATCTCATTCTGCTGCAAACATTTGGCTCTTTGGGAGAGAAGACAGAAATTCTTTTCCTTTTGAATCACACAGACTGGTAGCTACAGGTGTAACTTCCTGAAGGGTCTTGGAACCAGGCTTTCTAGAATAGTGCTGAGACATCCAGGGAAGCCTCATTTGTCCATATCTACCTTCCGATGTTAAGACACTGTCTTTAAGGACATGGTGATCCCAATCACCATGGTAGAGCAGTCATCTGGCCACCATACGGAAGAGCATTTCTATTACCCCAAGGATGACAGTGAAGAGACATGAAACATCAGTCCTCTGAGCATTGCTGAACCATTGGATTGCCTTTTTCCAAACCCTGTTGATACAGCAAGTGCCCTGACTTATTGTGGATGTATTTCATCCACAGCCAAAGGTATCCTGGCTCACACAAGATAGTCTTTTATACTTCTTCCTTCCTTTTCATCCTGCCCCTTCATAACTCCCTTTCTTTTCTTTTGCTTTTTGTACAAGTGCTCTGAGATTTGTTCACAAAAACATCTATCATCCATAAGATGCCTTAGTAAACATGGGCCTACCAGGACAATTGTAACTTTCTTTTAAAAAGAATCCTGAGTCATGGCATCCAAAGCTCAGAAATGAGTGGGTCAAGAACAAGATTTAGAAGATTCATATGTCATTTGATATCATAGGGCCAATGGAAATCAAAAAGGCCATGTGGCCAGCACCAAATTTAAAATCAGCTCTTACAAACCCCAGCAGACCATTGTATCCTTCAGAAATCCCCTCTGTTCACCCTCAGACATCCCCTCTGCCCATGGTATGTGGTTTCTCAATACTTGAGTTCCACCCTGTACAAGTGCGATGTGGAATGAGGGCAGGACCCAAGAGAAGCTGAGGACGGTGTTCACATCTGAAAAGATGATCCCATCTGAGGTGAAAGATCAGATGAGTGGCTTAGAATTGATGATATTTCCCACAGGTCTTCACTAGAACATAACCCCAAACCTGACCTCCCATTAGAAGTTGATGCTGGGATCGGAAACACCCTGGACTGACTCCTTGGATCCCACTCCCCCTAGAGGAACACCTGACTCTCTTGAAGTTGGGGGGAGAAAACTGGATCTGCCAGGAGTGGAGACTGAACTAAGCAATATTGGGACAGTGGAACCATGGGACTGCCTGCAGCCTGCCCAGGGAGGGGATGGGGAGTTGTGGAGAAGAAAGAATGACCTGATGTGGTGGGAGGGGGAAAGGACCTTGAATAAGGATATACAAGGATAGAAAGTGTGACTTCTTTGTTCATAATAATAATAAAAAAAGAAAAAAAAAATCTCCCAAGCCTTTACAATAAAAAAAGAAAGAAATAGATGCTGAAGACTTTCAGCACCTGATTCACCAGAAAAACCAACACAACAGCTGTTGATCAAACAAAGCTAAGTTGGTTACCAAAAGTAAGAAGAGAAGCCTGCCTGGTTGGGGCCTACAGTGCAGACTATTGTCTTGGATACTCAGGTATCTTTCACCAGATAGCCAAAGAAGCATCTTCTCACCATGCATCTCTTTCTTGACCTCTCAGTGTACCTAACAAAATACTATAGCCTAAGGATCTTGATCATTGGACATCTATGTTCTTTCTCACAGTTCTGGAGGTGGAGAGATTCATGATCAAAGTTACAGCCAATTTGATCTCATTTCACTTTTACATCTTTGAAACTGCTGTGCTTCAGTCTGTTACTATAACTAAATACCAGAGTATAGATATATACTATATCATATATAGATTAGAAAGTCACTTAATTCACAGATATCAAGGATGACAACTCCAAGAGCATGAATGAAGCATCTGTGTGGCCTTGTGCTGCATCATATGATGGAGGTGAGCACTGTGCAATGTGATGGCCAGTGCTGATTGTCAGCTTCACAGAACATGGCATCACCCGAGAGTTGAGCCACTCAATATGCTTGTGGGGGTTATCTTGATTATGTTAATTGATGGAACATTCCTGGTAAGTGTGTGCCAATACCATTCCCTGGAAAGGGAATCCTGGATGTCAAAGTGGAAGGGATAGCTAAGATACCTGTATTTATTTACCTGTTTTCTTTGCCTCTTTGCTGCAAGTGGGATATGACTAGGTCCCTCAAGCACCTGCCACTATGATCCCCTTATCATAGCAACAGAAAAAGAGAACAGCATAGAAATTTGTATTGAGAGGTGGGGCCATTGTAGTGATAAAGATGATCATGTGAATTATATGCCTTTGAAGGCTATAGGAAAGAATTTAGAATTTGAGGTTAGATAAGTTCCTGAATGATGGAGATGGTAAGAACTTGAAAGGCAAGAATGCTCAGAGAGAGGCTGACAGCGGAGGGTTGGCATAGGACTTCAGAGGGGACCAGGGAGTCTATGGGGAACTAATCTAAGATGATTCATGTGATAAAGATGCTGACCTCATCCTGCCTGTGTCTTCAGAATTTAGTGGAGTTGAATTTAAAGATTATGGATAATTTGTTTATGGAGAAAGACATATGAGCAGATCTCTATAATCTAGGGGAGCTAGGCTCCATCAGAACTTGGTAGCATCATCAGCACAGTGCTAGTTTTAAAGGCAAAAAAAAGATAGAACATTAAGAGGATAATGAAAAGCAATGTGTGGTGAGGTTGACATCCTTGCAGAGAGAGGCCCTTGAATAAACTGTTAAGCTGAAGCCTTGTTTCTGTAGAGACCACAGGAAACTGGAGATGTCAAAACCATGGGCTATATGCGAAAGCTGAGCTTCTAGCAAAGAGTAGCGTTGGCCAAGGGACAATCTGTCTGTCCTTCAGGAGGTAGAGATGGAGAGGTGAGTGGCAGGTGGGAGTCACATGGTAACCATTACTGCTTGACAAAGTTCCAGCATTTTGACATTGCAGACCACATATCTCCAGCACCTTTTTACTTTCATTTTTAATGATTCTCACTGTGTTATGAGACTTCCCTTATGTCTTTCCCTTTGGGAAATTTTGTATACCCTTTGAAAGATGAACATATATAAAGTGGCAGTCTCTCTAAACAAAATAATTTTTGGAAAAAATCTCTGCCATCATGGAACCATATATTATCATAACTCTGCCTGATCCCAAACAAGTTAAAATCAAGCTGCTAGAGAATTTAGATAAGTAACATACACTTGATATTTGATGATCAAGATTTATAAATCCATAAGGTCTACTCAGGTTCACAGTGATTTTTGTTTAGCTTCATCTTTGCTCAATTTAAGCTTTAGCTATTTGGATAAACTGAGTCATGCAAGGAACTACAATATTCTATAAGGACTCAAGAGAGTCCTTTTTTCCAAGGTCAGGCATTTAGACAAGTCCTCATTTCCTCAGGGGCTTGAGGAAAGTTCCTGCTTGCTACAAAAGGAGACATTCTTATCTCCGGCAAGAGGAACTTGTGGTCCTTCCACTTACATATGGCCTGTGCCTATTAACTTGTCCTAGTCTACGCTAGCTTCCCCAATCCCTAATCTCAAACCACACCCCAACTCACATGCTGCTTTCCCCAGCTTAATCCAATGTGCAACAATACAGTATACAAAGTATAGCTTTTTTTCAATAAATGGGCAGGCAGCTATCCTGATTCACCCTCCTTATGTGGTCTGTCCATCTGTCCCCAAGTGGCCGCTGCCCCCCACACATACACATTCTCTTTGGGACCTGAACCATTGCCAAAGGAGGTCTTGGCAGGTAAGCCTTTTGGACCCCAGAATATGACGTTATCAACTCCAGACAGTGCACATAGAGCTACAGAATTTGGTGTTTTCCTGGTAGTTTTGGTTTTGCTTTGATGCAATTATTTCTTGATACATTCCAGTTCTTCTGTTTGGAATGAGGTGTTTATCTCCAGCCGTTGCATGTCGGAAGTATAGAGCTAGATTTATTTTTAGTCTATTTTGTAGGTAGTCAGTTAAGACACTTCAAAATTTCCAAGTTTTGAAATTGTTAGAGATTATAGAGGTGTTTTGAAGTAGGATCTCTTTTTGTGAGAAAGTCTTTTAGTCTATGCAGCCTTCCACCTCACTATGTGGCTGAAGTTGGCCCTTCTGTCTCTGCCTCCATACGGGGATCATAGGCAAATCCTACTATGAACTGGTAGTTTCTAATTTTTTATAGCTGTCTGCTCTTTCACTTACTCGTTCAACAAGTATTAATGTAGCATTTACCATGAGTCAAGTATTGTTCTGTGTGCTAAGAATATAGCCATGTATTCTGAAGGCTTCTCCTGTCTTCTGTGTTGATCTCAGTTACACTGGGCTCTAAGTAGGATGTTACTATGGGCTGGTTTGTGTCTCTCTCTCGAGTATATTTTGATAGTCTTTAAAGTGGCAACAGGGTAAGGGAAGGTGGTGAGGGTAGGTTTTCATCCATGCTGATCTATGTCCTTCTAGGAGGAAAGTGGAACAAAGACACATAAAGAGGAGCATGAAAGAGAAGAGAAGCATGGCAAGCATCTAAACAGCCACTGAGAAGGCCTTGGGACAGTCCACTTTAATGGCATCCAATCTCAGACTTTCAGCCTCCAGGACTTTTAGAAAACTAGTTTTGGTTGTAAAAGGTACCATGTCTGTGAAATTTTATTTTAGAAGTTTGAGCAAGCTCATATGGAAGTCCAAGAGCTTCCTGTGAGAGACTCAAAACAATGGCCAACTGAGTTTGGAAAGCAGAGGCTTTGACCCACTCATGATTATATTAAACATTTTTACTGCCTAATCCTTCCTCTAGATATAATTATTTTGAACAAGAATAAGAGCACATATGTATCACTTATATATCACATGTATAACTCTTAGTTAGCAAAGACTCTTTAGGTTATGTTTTCACACTAGGATTAGTGATAAGCAACTTGGCAAGGGTTCTCTCTGTCTTCAGAAACTAGAAACCAACCCCTGAAAGGAAGGGCTTTCTATTTGCCCAGGCTGAGAGAGTCTTAAAGAGAAGTCATTCACCATGACTTCTTCCAGAATTCATGTTCCTGCCTTAGGCAGCATGGAAGTCAGCCTGGAGCGAGTGACTCACCCCATAAACAAGCACAAGGCTTGAGACTGCCCTGGGGTTCCTGCCTCAGGGGCTGTGCCAGAAGATAGAGAAGCAACTTTCTCTAAACAAAATGCTCACTCCGGGAAGAAGTGAGCTATGTGTGCACACAAACTGGAGGACAATGTCTGTGTAAATATTACCCAGAAAATATCAAGCTACAGGGCAGGAAGTCAAAAGCCAAGCACACTTTGATTAGGTTTTATAGTGTGTCTTTATACTTGAAAGTGGATCTTACAGGCTGTGTTCTGATACAGAGAATTTGCAAGTGGTAAGGCTGGAATAGATCCAGTAGCCAATGTGTGATTAGAAAGAGTCCAATTTGTAACAACTAAGCTACAGACCCAATGTAGGTATTCACCTACTGAGAAATAAGAAAAATGTTGTGTATATTCACCGTGGAATTTTATCTAGCCGTAAATTTTATCCACCTGTAAAGGTGAACGAAGCTATTATCCACAGGAAAATGCATGAAAGTGGAGATTACCGTATCAGACTAATTAACCATGTCTCATAAAAACCAATACTGTGTTTTCCTCTTGTCTTTAGTTCCTAAATTTTATATAGATATTAAAATCACATATATATGTGTGTGTGCAAGTATAGCCTAAAATTGTTTAAGGGGTCTAATGAGAGAAGAGAAGCAAGAACAAGGCAGACAAAGGCTGGTCATAGACCCAGAGTACATTATACACTTGTGCCAAATATCCCCAGGAGACCTGAGCCGTGCACAAAGAGACACACCAATTCTTTAAAAGAAGCTTCTCATTGTAAAGGGAAAATGTTCATGACATCTGTGGCCACAGGGATGAGGTCAGTCTCTCCAACTGCCTACCCCACAGGCAGGGTAGTGAGAATGTGTATGTTACAGGTAAACTTGGCCAGGAGATGGCATCTTCCAGAACACAGCCTGCTGCAGGCACTAAGGCCATGGCCAGATTCATTTTAAAATAACGGTCTTCTTTAAATACACTCAGACACTGATTCTTATGTTCTGGGGAACAACCATGAGAAGATAAACTATTTAAATATTTATTTCTTTTGCATGTCTAACTGCATGTGTGTGTGTGTGTGTGTGTGTGTGTGTGTGTGTGTGTGTGTGTGTGTGTTTGCCATTGTGCATGTAGGACCTGCAGAGACCAGAGAGGGTTAAGGATCCCCTGGAACTAGAGTTACAAGGGTTGTGAAATGTCAGGTGGATGCTGGGGACAAAACCCAGATCTTCTACAAGAGCAGCAAATGTGATTAGCCACTGGGCAATCTCTCAGCCACTGAGGTTCTCTCAAGCCTCCATAAAACATTATTTTAATACATATGAATTAGATAGCTCCTGGTGCCCAGTACATTACCACCGACGTCACAGCTCCAATAGTACACACTAGCAGCTTACAATTTCTGTGGGTTGTTATTTCCTGTGAGGTCCAGCTAGGTTCTCTCTTCTAGGTATCCTTGGTCTGACATGGAGACGCCTGGTGGGCTGTGTTCTCATCTGCAGCCTAGACAAAAAGAATCTACTTCTACATTCACATGTTCTTATACGGTGAGACTGAACAGCAAAGTCTGTCGTCAGTTAACTGGGTCTCCATGTTGGTGCACCTGAGTCAATGCCACTGGCTACCTCACCTGATCTCCATTTTGGCTTCAGAAATGCTGTCATCTTGCCCACCTGAAGGCCTGGTCATCTCTAAGGACTTTCCAGAGTTCTGGTTGTCAGCTCATCACCTGTGTTCCCTTTCCAAAGCCAAGAGCCTTGCCACTAACTTCAGTGATCAAATGGCCAAGTAATAGGCAGACATGTGCAGGCTATCTGCTTTCTGTAACAGAAGGCATGGGGTACAGCACATTAGCTACGTGCCTTCTGTAACACAAGGCATGGGGTACAGCACATCAGCTATGTGCCTTCCGTAACACAAGGCATGGAGTACAGCACATCGGTAGACAGGAGCTTACAAAAGACAAGATAAAATATTATCATGAATGCAACTGACTTGAAGACTCCCCAGAAACAGAAATAAACTCTTTTGTGGATTTTAGATTTGAGTCCATTAATATTCACAGGAATTCTTCTGGCTGTCTACTTGCATTGTTTGTTTCATGAACACTTTTATTAATTTTAGTTATTCTTGTGAATTTGAGTAATTGTCTCTCCAGGCATATCCCAAACAAGTTCCTCTGAAATGTTTTGTTTTGTTTTTTTCTGAGTAGAAATCAATTTGTTACATAAAACACAGTTAACATTCTAATAATGATTATAGCTATTAGTTTTGAATGTCATCTGTATCTTTCTAATGCATTTCTTTTTCTTAAAGACTATTTTATGCATGTGTATGTATGTTCTTGTTTGTGTGTGCTCATGCAGAGGGTTGAGGTGGATTGCTGAGGCCAGAGATGGTATGAGAGCACCGGATCTAGAATTACCTGTGAGCCTCTCCTTATGGGGATAGATCTGAACTCCCTAGGAGACAGCAAGTGCTCTTGGCAACTGAGCCATCTTTCTGGTCCTGTCATTACACTTCATATGTGGTTTATTATGTTGCCCTCACAGTTCACAGGGTAGATATTACTTAACTTTTATATGCATAGAAAATCAGAGGCTTAGAAAGCTCAGACTTGGCCACTGTGCAAAGATAGCAGGTGTGGGAATGAAATCCAGGCAGTGTCACACAAAAATGTCTTTCATCCTGCTTGATGCTGTAGAAAAGGGAAATGGGGCCTGAGGTTCCCCTAGGTGGCCCCATGGGAAGAGGTGCACAGCTGTGGTTCTGAGGATGCCTCATTAATCTACACATTTATTATTGACAAAGGAGAAAGAGCGCAAGGCTACGGATGGCATTGCAGTTTGCTCCTTTCCCTGCTCGGCAGTCAACCTCAAACATTTTTCAGATCAATATGTATGGATCATTTTGTTTTCCTTTCCTGTTCTGTTTTTTGGCTGCAATCTTCGATCCTCTCTTCTGAATCATATTGTGTGCACCATGGGACCTGGGGCAAATGTCATCTACCTCCAGCAGTTGACTCAATTGTCCATTTGTCACTTGAGTCTCTCTCTCCCTGAGACACTCAGTTTTGAGCTTCATCTCATTAGGCTGACACTTGTCCTGCACCTCTGTCTGGGTGTCTCTCTAAAGTCCACTTGTAAAAGTTCTGTCACTGGCTTCAAATTCAGTGCCACACCACAGACACAAAGCAATAAAACCTTGAGACCGTGGACAGAAGCTTATAAAGCCATGAGCACCAGCACATCGTATTCTTTATAAATAGTCTCAAATGTCTTGTTAACAATAATGCTATGCTCACAGATATCCCAGCTGATCACTACCATTAACCAACAGGTCCTTCCCTCTTTTTCTGGAGACATAGCTCCCAGCTTACTGATTCCACAGAGGGTAAACGATCTTTCCAACCAAAAGAAACTTTATTTATGTCTTAATTTTTGGTTGTATGACATGAAGCTGCCAAAACCTAATAGGTTTTCAATTTGTAAAAATGGCACTTGCGTGGGGTGGAATGTAGATGTAGCTGATGTATATATAATTCTATGCTGACAGCTCTCTTGTGTTATTACAATGCACTTGACAAACACTCACAGTGGTTAGTAGAAGCTGTGTTACCTTTGTTTGCAAATAGGAACTGGGTTTAGAATGTTTGTAGAACTTGCCTAGCCTTGCACAGCTAATGGGCACCAGTTTCTCTCAAGTGTCCCCATAAACACTGCATTATCTCTTGAAATACAGGTAGACCCCTTCACTAGCCAAGACAAGAGCACCTGAATTCCTACTGCATAAAGTCAAAAGGAGGTAGAAATCTTCATTTTCATTAAACAGGAACATGGAGATCAATGTCTGCCTGCTGTAAACCCCGCAGGCACAGCAAAGAAATGCTTGTGTCACACATAGTCAAAGAAGGACACTCTGGAAAGGAAGGAACAGAACAAGGAGACTGACATTCTGGAGCAACAGGAGCTTCAAAGCCAACTGCGGCCTGGAATCTGGCCACACTGTGTGATCTTGACTAATGCACAGCAGAACACAAGTTAGAAAAAGCCCTGGGCTCTCAGTCTCATTCAGTCACCGTGAACTAGTCAACTGAACAGGATGCAGGCTGTACCTGCAGAGCTCAGGACCATCTCTTCTCTTTGCATTTCTGTCTATAGCTTCTGATGCTCAGGATACAGATAACATGTGGCACAAGACAAGTGTTGAGTGAAGGGACAATTTATGTTTTATGTTGCAGAGACCAGAAACTCTAAGAAATGTATGATGGCAGCCTCTAGAATGTGTCTCAAGTCCTCCAACATCTGGGAGGTGTAACTGACCAGGATTTAATAGAACATTGAAATCTATCATCTCTGTGTCCCTAAGCTGCTCTCAGTCAGTGCCATGTCACTAAGACAGACACAGGACTCTCATCAGCACTGTGGAGTGTTCTAGATGCTTCAGCATAGCAGTCAGGCTGTGTCCTCCTTCCCCTTTCCCCTGTCTCCTCTAAATAGGGTAAAATTTACAATCTTGATTCTGGTCTCTCCTAACCCACTCTCCCTGTATTCTCATGCCCAAGTCCTGCTCAACCTTGTGCATATTGAATCGCACTTCCACACACATGCCAACGACCCATACTGATGCATATGTTCACACAGTGTGGGGGGAGGTCATCCATCAGATTTCCCTGTGGTCCCCAAGCTTTCTGGTCTGTACCACACACATGTTGACTGACTCTGGTCTTTATCTCTTTGGGACCATCTCTAAGCAAGGAGTTGTCATCACTGAACCCTTTCTCTAGAAGACTGTTTGCATGTTCTGTTACACAGAAAATACAGCATTTCTGTGGAACTTAGGGAAAAGCTCAGGGTGATTTTTATGGACATGCAGCCACCACTGCAGAACTGCAGCAAGCACTTCTCAGATCCAATCACACCTACAAAGACAACTTCCTACCCTGACAGTAACAAAGAATGTAACATTCCTATCTGCCATCTGAAGGATCCTGTTTGGAATGAAAGGGCCAAGAGTCACCTTTAAATCATCCTCAGCGTTGACAAGGCACTGTGAGTTGTTTTTTGTTTTGTTTTGTTTTGTTTTTTGGTTTTTGTGGTTTTTGTTTTGTTTTTGTTTTTTTTGTTTTTGTTTTTTTTTTGCAAAGTCTACTGTGGTGGCTGTTTTGGAACATTAGTTGAAGATGTATTATTTGTTTATGCTGCAGAACAATTGTTTAATGATACAAAGATGTGTTGCATTCTTTTATGTTGCATTTGTTTAATTCTGTGAGGTTGTGTTACTTTGCCTGTCTAAAACCCCTGATTGGTCTAACAAAGAGCTGAATTGTCAATAGCGAGGTAAGAGAAAGGATAGGAGGGGCTGGCAGGTAGAGAGAATAAATAGAAGGAGAAATCTGGGAAGAAAGAGAGAGGAACAAGAAACAAAGAAGAGGACAGCAGGGGCCAGCAACACAGCTACACAGTTACACAGTCACCCAGCTACACAGACACCTAGCTACACAGTTACCCAGCTACACAGTCACCCAGCTACACAGACACCCAGTCACTCAGCTACACAGTTACCCAGCTACACAGTCACCCAGCTACACAATAACCAGCTACACAGTTACCCAGCTGCACAATCACCCAGCTACATAGACACCTAGCTACACAGTTACCCAGCTACACAGACACCCAGTCACTCAGCTACACAGTTACCCAGCTACACAGTCACCCAGCTACACAATAACCAGCTACACAGTTACCCAGCTGCACAATCACCCAGCTACATAGACACCTAGCTACACAGCTACACAGACACCCAGTCACTCAGCTACACAGTTACCCAGCTACACAGTCACCCAGCTACACAATCACCAGCTACACAATCACCAGCTACACAGCCACCCAGCTACACAGACATACAACTACACAGACACCCAGTCACTCAGCTATACAGCTACACAGTCACCTGGCTACACAAACACTCAGCTACACAGACACCTAGCTATACAGCCACCCAGTCACTCAGCTACACAGCTACACAGCCACCCAGCTACACATACACCCAGCTACATAGCTACTCAGCTACACAGTTACCCAGCTACACAGACACCCAGCTACACAGTCACCCAGCTACACAGTCACCCAGCTACACAGACACCCAGCTACACAGCTACATAACCACCTAGCTACACAGTTACCCAGCTACACAGACACCCAGTCACTCAGCTACACAGCTATACAGCCACCCAGCTACACACACACCCAGCTACACAGCTACCCAGCTACACAGCTACACAGCTACACAGCTACACAGCTACACAGCTACACAGTTACCCAGCTACACAGACATCCAGCTATACACACACCCAGCTACACAGTCACCCAGCTACACAGACACCCAGCTATACAACCACCCAGCTACACAGTTGCCCGGCTACACAGACACCCAGCTACACAGCTACACAGCTACCCAGTTACCCAGCACACAGCCACCTAGCTACACAGACACCCAGTCACCCAGCTACACAGCTATACAGCCACCCAGTTACGCAACATCACAGTCACCCAGCTATGCAACCACCTAGCTACATAGCCACCCAGCCACCTAACTATACAGCAAGCCACAGAGTAAGAAAGGTATATAAAATAGAGAAAGATAAAATTCTGGAGGCAAAAGATAGATAGGACAATTTAAGAAAAGCTGGCTAGAAATAAGTCAAGCTAAGGTCAGGCATTTATAAGAAAGAATAAGACTTCATGTATTTAATTGGGAGCTGGGTGGTAGCCAAAGAGTAAAAACAGCCAACTACAAATGGTTTAAAATGTTTGGGCTAGGAATTACCAAGCTTACCCCCCCAAAAAAAAAGTTATCTTCGTCTAACATGCAAATCAGGGACTCCTAAACCACTGGCAAGTAGACATCCAGAGAAAGAGTGGCTGCGAATGGGGGATGGAGCAGGTCTCCAGGCCAGCTTATGTCAAAGGGCTTTTCCAAAGCTCAGGACTGGGAGCCAAACTAAGATCATTTAAAACTCATTTCCCCCCATGAAAGGAGATCCTTCCATGCTGTTAGAGATAGTGTGAATTAGAACAACCACTGTGGAAATGGGTTTGGAGTTCCCTAATAAACTAAAAATAGGTCCAGAACATGACTGAGCTATACCAGGTATTTAATCCAGAGATCTCCAAGCCAGCACATTGCAGAGGTGCTTATATTCACAGTTATTATAGCACTGATCACACTAGCAAAGGTGCAGAGCCAGCCTCACTATCTAGCAAACAGGAACGGAGAATGAAAATAGTATATGTAAATATATATTTACAAGTTTTTCAGCCATAAAAACAAATGAAATTATGTCATTTCAGGAAAATGGATGCGACTGAAAAGCATCATATTAAGCAAATTAAGTCCGACTTGACAACATCACATTTTCTCTTGTCTATGGAGCCTAGATTTTATACAGAGACAAAGTCATCATGCATACATGACCTGAAAGTACATGACCTGAAATTGTCTGGAAAAACAAAGGAGACCAGTTAGAGTCAGGGGCATAAAGAGCAGCAGTGGGCCACCGGGACCTGTGCTCTCTGCGGCGTCCCAGCGCACTCTGGAGCAGGGGCAGCTGAACTCTGCACCTGGCCACACCCACAGCTCCTGCTGCTGCTGAGGGTATCTGCAAGGATCCCTACCGCGACCCCGAACTGAGTGAACTGAGCAAACTAACTGCAGGGGTCTCTGAGGGGCGGATTCGAACCCTGACCAGAG
>PVIH01015335.1:0-50058 GCA_004025045.1 Sigmodon hispidus | reverse complement strand
AGTGTGCTGGGACGCCGCAGAGAGCACCGGTCCCGGCGGCGGAACCGGAAGCAATGAGAGCTCAACTCTCCCTCCCAGGCCAGGATACAGGCGCTGAGGCCTGCCGAACCCTCCTCACCTCTGGTCAGGGTTCGAATCCACCCCTCAGAGACCCCTGCAGTTGGTTTGCTCAGTTCACTCAGTTCGGGGTCGCAGTAGCTCATTATTAATTTCTACATGTGAACCCAACTCAGAAGTACCACGGCGCATGCCCAGAGGTTGGAGGGTGACTCACAGGATTCACTTCTCCTCTTCCACTATGTGGTTCTTGGGGATTTTAGGTTGTGAGTCTTGGCAGTAGGACTTTTCCCCACTGGGTCCTCTCACGGACCCAAACAGAAAGGTTGTTCAAAGGTGTTAATTAACTCTTAAGCCTCTCTGCGTCCTAACCAGCTAATGCATCAATCTGCAGATTATCTAGCTGGTTATTTTTACCATGTATTATGCCAAGAAACATTGTTTTCCATTTGGTCTTCACTCAGTAATTATATAGAATTTCAGGAAATAAGGAAGTGTCCTCTCACCTTAAGGGGCTGCTTGGACTTCAGTCTCTTCCTTATATTTTTGTGCCTTTTTATTGCTTCTGAGTAGGACTTAGATCAAAGCAAAGGTGCTGAATTTCAAATAGAATTCTCTTGTGCATGAGAAAAGGAAAAGCTATTTAACTGACAAAGCAGAATTGTCATGAATTCAGTCTGCTGAGAGTGGAGTGTCCTAGGTTACATTTTATCCATGCTCCTTAAGACTTAGTTCTTTTCTTTCTTTTTTTTTTTTTTTAAGATTTATTCATTTAGTATGTATACAGTATACAGAAGAGGGTACCAGATGTCATCATAGATGGTTGTGGGCCACCATGTGGATGCTGGGAATCAAACTCAGGACCTCTGGAAGAACAGTCAGTGTTCTTACCCTCAGAGCCATCTCTCCAGCTCTGATTTAGTCCTTTTTGAAGTCATATTTAGTCATGAAACACAGTTTCCAAAATTCAAATTCCTGTTGCCATTATGAAGAGCCACACTGTGGGTTGTAGGGTAATTTCTTAAGCAAATCAGGTGAAGCATGTCACATTCTTAAAAATGCCATTTTCTTTTTTGAACTTCTACCAGGTATTGATAGAAGATTCTATGACACCTGTAAGCTGACTTCTCTAAGGCAGCTGTGAGGTGTGAGGTCTGGGTACCTATGCCCTGCAAGCCCTTCTTCACCTAAGATTTAAAATTCTGTTTTCTTGACATTTTCACATGTAGCTGTAATTTCTAACCTGTGCTAAGCAATTCAGCTAACTATAATGGATTCTGCTGCTTTGTTGTGTCCTCATCTACTAATAACCTCGATGTTTTGCTCCCTTTATATGAAGTTATTAAAGTCAAGGGCAGACTGGAATGTGATTCTAATTTACACATTTAATCTGACTTTGTGCAACTCTGCTCTACTAAACACTTCTGATTCCCTGAGATTAGCACAATTTTAAAAAATTTGAGAACTCAATGTTACAAAAGCATACTTAGTATTTGAGTATCCCCAAATTTGTCTTAAGTAAGCCAAAAGTTTTTGAGTTTATGAAAATTGTATATATTTCATGTTCTTATTATTGCTTAAGGGTCTTCAAATTGTTTTGAAGTAGTTTTAGAGTTTTTTTACTTAAAGATAATTTTGATATTTAAAAACATACCTAAAAGCACATTTGCAGATGACATGTTTGCTTTATAAATATGAATTCTGACACGTTACAAGTTTGATTAGTATTTTGTAATAACACTACAATGAATAGCTTTTTATTTTGTATCATTGAAAATGATGTGGATTTTTCAAAACACAATCACCACCCTTTTTGATCTATGAATCTGTAATATGCAAACCAATTTGAAGTGATTAGGAATTGAGCCTCATGAATTCAATAATTACATAGTAACTTTTGGGATTATTTTTGGTTTTTTCTTAAATAAGTTGGATTCTCAGAAGTAATTTCCTCCTTGATACTTTGCCCCATGTGGAACACGTTCATTGGCAGCCCATGGGCTATCTTAGTCACCAGAACTGCATATAATACTCAGTGGGAAAACCCAGATTCCCTAGAGTCCCAGTATCATCTTCCATTGTAGCTGAAGGTGACTGAATCCAGATTCATGAGATGGTGACAATGAGTGGTCAACAAGGCAGGGAATCTTTTTTGAAAGATTGCATAGAGAAACCTATGTTGTAATTCACAGAGTAGAATGAGTTTCCCCCAGAGACTGAGTCTAGATTAAGCATTAAGCATTCAGGTAGTACAGCTGTATAGAAGTGCAATAAATCAGAAGAACTGACCTTATAAATATGTCTGCAATTGAGGCCCTCCTGTTCCCATTATGGCTCTACCCATTATTCTTAAGTCTTAATTGAAGTGTGTTAGAATTTGAATGTCATGATGGAATAGTAGTATGGTAGTTTCTTGATCTGGCAGTTTTCTAATATCAGAAAGGAGCCATGACAGATCATTTTTGTAGGGGTAGAATAGACAGTGCAGTAATGGGGAGGCGTAGCTACAGCTTTCCATAAAGCAGTGTTGTATGGGCTTTTGTTTGCAACATTAGGTTGCCTGAGTCTGAGCATTTTTTATTTATCTGAATGTAAAATATTAAGAACACTATAGCCACTTAGTTTCTTGGCTGAGATGTCATTGTCTTAGCCACCACCAGTCCCTTTTACTTGCATAGGTTTGATTCTGACTGACACGCATGCATGCCTTCTGATCTGTCCTGGTTCGAGTCTGAACAGCAGCATTGGAATGTCAAGGATGATGGTGTAGTCATTCAGTCTAAACAGGGCGCATGATAGTGCTGTGTAGATATTTGAGTATTTCAATTTTTCATCCTCTTCCTTCTTCTTTGTGAAAGAGAGTCTCATATATACAGGCTGGCTTTGATTGGTCCTCCTGCCTCTACCTCTGAGGTGCTGAGATCACAGCTGTGAGCCGCCATGCCTGACTGATGTCTAAATTTTAACTCCGCCCTCCTCACCCTATCCCTTGTACTTCACTGAGAGAGACCTCTTCCTTTTATACTCATTGGATCGTGATCAGTGCGACCTTGTGGAGTAGGTTCAGGTAGCTCTTATGTTGTATTTGCTTGTCATGGAGATCACTCGGGTTCATGCTGTGCTCTAATTTTGTAGGCCACTAGAAGAAACCTTAGAATCGTCTAGTCATCTGCCTGCCTGGGATATTTCAAAGTCTAAATTGAGACTTTTAGTACCCTTGTGGTTTACGCCTTAGAATTTGTCCCATTTTATTAAACTATGCCTTAATACAGATGCCCACAGGATTAGGGAGACAGTAGAGCAGGCCGAATGAGCTAGGTACAGGGAGAAAGCCCTGTGAAGAGTTTGGTCAAGTCCCTTGTGTGTCTTTCAGCCTCTAGTTTAAGGGAACCGAGAAGGTACTGGTTTGCAGGCACATACAATGTATAGTAAACTAAACTAAAGATTTGACTTTGAGCTCCTTGGGGTAGTGTGACATTGTTGAGATTTTACAATCTGAAGCTAGCTCATTCAAGCTGACCCGATTTGGCTCCTGCTAACTCTGTGACTTTGCTTTTGTTTTGCTGTTCTGTTTTGTTTTTTGTTTTGCCTTTGGTAAGATGGAATACCATGCACCCTGCTGACTTTGGACTTCTGCTCCTTCTGCTCCCACTTCCTAAGTGCTGGGATTACAAGCTTGGACCCCTCCACCATTCCATGCCTTTTAAATGTGTTGAGTTGCTTAACTCTTCTGTTTCTTGTTTGATAAATGACAATGGCAATTGTGTCCTTGTAATGGATGGTTAAGAGGGTTAACTAAATCAGCACATGGTCTGGGAGAGAGATGGCTCAGCTATTTAAGGCTAGGCTCACAAAAATATCTGAATCAACATGTGAAAAGAATAAGCTGTGGTTAGATATAATAAATGCATAGCAAATATTGGTCAAACATTATTCATTTAGGGTGATTTTTATTTTGTTTTTGGTCTCTGTGTTTTAGGGTTATTATTTCACTTATAGAAAAATAAAATGGATAGGAAAGAATAACGCCATAGTTGGGACACTTTGGTGAGCTTTGGCTTATTCACCAATAAAGCACCTGTTCTCTAAGTTTTATCTCATGCTAGAACCTTCAGGTTTCAGCCCATTCACACCCGTGATTTTAGACAGCCATTTCCAAAGCAGACAGTTCAGTGGATCCAATTCCAGGCTCTCTGTGAAGAGCTGGGGAGTTGGTTTGATGAAGCCATTTAGTGCTGTGTGCTGTCTACCCCACAGCCTCTGCAGTCCTTGTCCCTAGCTGACTCAAAACTCAAGACTGAGGTCACCATCATCATCAATGCCCTGGGCAGCAACACCTCCTTGACCAAAGTGGACATCAGTGGAAATGGCATGGGGGATATGGGAGCGAAGATGCTCGCCAAGGCTCTGCAGATCAACACCAAGCTCAGGTAGGCAGGGCTGTCCTGGCTCTGAGGGGAGAGTGCTCCTTCTGGGGGGTCTGGGGAGTCCTTCCTCCTTTCTTGTGAGGAAGAAAGCAGCTTCAAAACTTTAATCAGAGTACTTGGTTGGGACACCCCTGAATGCATACATAGTATTTCCTCAGATGTTTGTCTTCACTTGTGCTCTGTGATGTAAAACCCTGACAGTGTGCTGTGAGGTTTTGTCGTTTTGTTTAGGTTTTTTTACCCCCAACAGAGTCTTGACAGCTAACCAGGGAGATAAAGGCAGTGAGAGGCAGGGAAACTTTTGCAGGCCACACTGAGGAGCAGACGCAAGCAGTCTGCATCTTTTAGTGACAAGCTGTGTATTAAGAAATGCATCCTCAGGTGATACAGCTCAGGAAGCATCACAGAACCTGCTTTCACAAAAGAAGCTGACCATAAGATCCCTGGACAGTAGAGTTAGTGGTCCATCATTGGCCACATGTCCTTATTTGGTGCATGACCATATGTGGCTGTGAATCTGAGCCTTTCCTCCACTTCCCACATCTGTATAAAGACTTAAAACACAGGGCATTACAAGTGTGCTGTTCAAAGACTGGTCCCCTATGGAAACTATGTCTCTGTTTCCCAGACTTACCCTGGGTTCTTTGTTCATACAATTCTTCCTTAGGAGCAGCTGTGCTTCACCCCATTGTTGTCTGGTACTCAGAGTGACTGGGGTTTGTGGCTGGTCTGGTGAACAAAGAGCAAATGCTCTTCCAGGGCTCTCTTTGGATGCTTCCCTTTCTCAAGCATGGGGCAGGATCAGAACCCTCTGTTGAAACTGAAGCTACAAGAACAGCAGCAGGGCCTTTGAAAGCCACTGTGGGTAAAGGAGGTCCTTAGGCTTAGGGTGGGAAAAGAGTAACAGCTGTCAGGCTGGGCTCCTCCAGGCATATGAAAAGTAGTTTTTGTGTCCAGGAGAATCCTAAAATACCTCAGAAGTGTACATGTTCAGAAGGTGAGGTTGTATTAGGAAGTAAACGGCATCCTATTTTATATTCTTTGCCAACAGAATGAGTGAAGTTCTCACTATCACACCAGGACAAGGAAATGTTTGTTCTCTTCAGGTTTTGAGGATAGAGAAGGTCTCTATACTTGAAGACGTTTATGTTGGACACAGGGCTGGGTTCCATCTTTGGTTGGAACTTTGGTTTCTATGTGAATATAAGGATGCTGTCTGGAGAACAGAGGGACCAGGTCCTCTCGTTTTCTGGCTGGCACAATCTTAAGAACTGCAATAAGTCAACATATGTGCTGCACTTTTAGGTGTTGATTTTCAGAAATACTTGTGTGATAGCTGTGTTCATCTGTAATGTAGTGGCTGAGAGTAGAGCTCAGTGGTGTAGTGCATGCTTAGCAGACATGATGTCCTGGGTTCAACCTCAACATCAATCAATCAGTTGATAGGAAAAAAAGGAGAAAAAAAAAAGAAAGATAGATAGATGATAGAGTTTTAGGTAAGATGGCCAGTTTTGTTTTGATGAAACAAATAAATGTTGTTCCTCGTTTGCATAATGCTATTAAAATGCTTACAGGCCTCTTCAACCTATGTCCTGTGGGTGGCATGTTGCTGCATGCAGCTGTAGACCGCTATGAATTCAATTCAATACACACTCTTAAACTTACTTAAACACTATGATATTTTTAAAAAATTAACATCATTGTATGGCTTTGGTCATGATTGTTATATTGGGATGTCAAATGATTGGATGTGCCTAAGCAGTGTTGATTTGAAGCAATTTATCTCCAGTGTGATGATCACCTCCACCCCACCTCAGTGTCTGATCACTGATATTGTTTCATTTCCAAACAGGACAGTCATCTGGGACAAAAACAACATCACGGCACAAGGCTTTCAAGATATAGCTGTTGCCATGGAAAAGTAAGTTTAAATTAGGATTCTTCTCCAAGACAGCAATGAAGAACTGATGGCATTAGTGCCACTTATAGGGCGGTAGAAGAAACCATAGGTAGATATCAGATCTTAGCAAACCAGCTATGGAGTGAGGAGGACAGTGGCTTTGCCCTGATGTGAATTTTCTCATGTGCAGAACAAGGATGGAGATGCTGGTCTGCCAAAGCAGATGGTCCTCAGAGTCCACTGTTCCTCCTCCTTTTGTGACCCACAGTCTCTGCACTGGGTTTACTTATCTGGACAATATGTGGGGCAAAGGTGGAGATGGAATATCTATAGTTCAGAAAAGTAAAAGTGATTAATGGTGAGTCCCAGGCTTATTTTATTGCTATGAAAGTTGTTTTTTTTTTTTTAATCGTAATTGTTAGCTACAATTGTTATTTACTACCAAATGTACTTTTCTGATCAATGCAATGAAAATAATAATATTATTAGACAGGGATGAAAGTAATACTAGAATTTCTTCTTTTCTGTTTTGGCTAATGTCAGTGTAAGAAATCAATCAGAGTTGTCTCCAGAGCAGAAAAGTGTTTATAGTACTCACTTCGAAGAGCAAAACATCGCATGGAGAGTCCATGTGCCTTTGTAAACCTTGAGCCCATTCACAAAAGTCGAGGAAAGACAAATGGGAAATTCACTGAGCTTTCTGGACTTGAGGCAGAACTTGATGTCAGCTCATAGATGGAGGTGCTGTTGCCAAGCAAGTCTCCCAGAACATCTTGTTGTAAATGCTGCAGCCTTAAAAAATATTACAAAATCACATTTCTTACTAGAACTTGTACATGTGGACCATGGTGCTTCTAGAATTGGAAGGAATTGTGTCACTGTTTATTTGAGACCTGCAGGCAGGACCCCTCTACCTGCCCTCATTAATCCCTAGGCCTATGTGAATGGATGTGACAAGAGAGGACCTGGCTATGAGATGTTCTAAAACACAATGAGAGATGGGGGCTGCCACAAAGAAACCCTTTCCCAGCAAAGGGAGGAGTTCTTACGGTCCTGGATCACTGCCTACCCCCACTTTCTGTGGTCTATCTCACTTCTTCATTTATTCTTTTTTTCCCAAGTGAGAGGATTAGAGTTAGTGTTCTTCAAATACATTTTAAAATTTTGTTTTGTTTCTTTTGAGACAAGGTTTTACCATGTAGCCCTGGCTGGCCTTAAACTCAAATCACTTGCCTCTGCCTCCTACATACTGAGGTTAAAGATGTATCCAAATGCCTTCTGGTCCTATGCCCCATGATTCTGCTTGAGCCAAGAATCAGAGAGAAAAATCAGAAAGATTAAGTTCCTAGTCCCCTGCCCCACCCCACTTTTGAGGCCTTATCTTGCTGTGGTAGACCATGTTGATTTCAGGCTTGCAACAGTGCTCTGGCCTCTTTCAGCCTTAGAGTCCTGGGACTGCAGAGGGTGGATGTTCCATGCCTGGCTCCTTTATTTATAGTAACAGCAGGCCATTGCAGAGTGCCTGTGGGGCAGCTTAGCATATCACCTCCTCCAAGTACCCTGTTCCTCTAGGAGAAACAGTGTTCTTCACTGTGTTCATGTCACGACAGCCATCTCCAATTGTATGGAACACTGCTAGCCATGGCTGGCATTTAAGAGAAGCCAGGAACACACTCTCTGGGTACTCAACATTTCTGGGTGCATACTTGTGTCTGGGTCAGTCAGTTATATATGCTGTGCTCTGAGATGCCTGCTCTTCCATATCTGTTGTTTAAATAAACCATGCTGTGCTGTAATGTGATAAAAATCTGATGCAGGAAAGATTATAAAAAGATTTATAGTTTTTTAATTTCATTTAGCTGGTTCCTTCTCTAAACAAACAACTGTGTAAAACAAAGATAAAAATTAAAGTTGTAAAGGATGAAACCTTCCTTTTTTTAAGTCTGTATTGAAGTAGTCTATCTCATGGAGTAGATGGCTGTTTTCTCTCTAGGAGGAAATAGCTATCTAAATTGTTACTGCCAATAAAATAATTTTTTCCTTGGTTATTTTTCATTACTAGTGCCTTACTGAGTGTGTGTGTTGTGGGGCGGTGCTGCTAAACCACTGCTCTGGTGACAGCTGCCTAAATGTCCATGAAATCACAGCTCGCTCCTTCTGTTTGGAGAGCTAAAGCGTGGCCCTGGTGTTACTCCATTGTATGTTACCAATGCCCAGGTCACCATAATGGTCCACCTCAACCTTTTTTCTGAACAGCAGGCTGTAGAAGTGCACAGTCATCTTGTGGGTAGGGGTGAGCAGGCATCTGCTGTGTAAGAGTGTATGTTTTAGAGCATTGGGAATGTTTGTCCAGGCACACAGCAACACGAAGCAGGGCAAGCTTTAAAGGGGACAGGATGGATTTGCTGTTTTTCACCCCAGGTGGCTGTGCCCTGCACTCTTGGGTCTGATCAGCCTGCCTATAGCAATGACATAACATGGACGCAGTAGCCCACAGTTGGTTTCTGCACCTGATGGGTTTTGGCTGATATATTAGGCAAGCTGTCTAGTGACTCACAGGGATCAGGGTGCCTAGCCAGGCAGGCAATCCTTTCCTCCAGGCTTATTCTAGAGACAGTCCCTGCTATGGATATATTTACCCAAAAAATGCTAGAATAGAGCTGACTATTTTGTGGGTGCTAATGGTTCGGTAACTTTTTGTTTTTATGTTTCCTTCTTGTACCCATTTTGGTCTGGCTATCACAGGTAATTGCCAGGTGCTACCATATCAGTGGATAGATAAAACCATGAAACCATGTGATACTAAACTTTTTCCTAGACTTTTTCTCCATCCATCTTTCTAGTCACAGTGAGAATATTTTGTCTTTCATGTTAATTCAGAATTAGCAAAATTGCATTCATTAACTTCATCTCTGTTTTGTAGGATAGTGCAAATTAATGGTGTCATCCAGCCTTAATGAATATGAATATTAAAAGCCGCTCTGCAATTGAGGGCCCTTTGATGGCCTATTGACTTAGAGAGGTGTTTTGTGTTGTAGCCTTGGCTAGCCTAATGCTTTCAGTGTAGCTCAGGCTGGCCTCAGACTCAAAACAACCCTCCAGCCTCACTCTTCTTAGCACTAGGATTACAGGTATACACTAGTTTAGCAAGGATAAAATGATATTCCTTTGTGTGTTTGTTTAAGACAGTATCTCTCTAAATAGCCATGATATAGGCCAGACTGGTGGCAAACTCCAGAGATCTGCCTGCCTCTGTCTCCAGAATGCTGGGTTTAATAGTTTATACTATTGTTATCTGGCTTTTAAAAGATATTCTTGCAACTATCTTTTTAGATCTTAAAAAAAAAAAAGTGCTCAACTGAGGTAACAGAACATTATTTTAAAATGTATGTTTTTTGTTCTTTTCTCTAGGAATTATACACTGAGATTCATGCCAATTCCTATGTATGATGCTTCCCAAGCTCTGAAAACAAACCCTGAGAAGACAGAAGAGGCCCTCCAGAAGGTATTGAGAGCTGGGGAGTTGAGTACATTGCACTCACATCTGAGTTGTGTTCATGCTTATTCTGTACATATGGCCATGACTTGATCATAAAGCTTTTTAGAACCATGATCTTAGTATTTAAGATCATGAATGGCATAATTCTTTCCTGGGCATGGAAAAAAATAATGAAGCCTGAAACCTGACATGAACTTTTAGGGGAATACAGTGACATTCTTAAAGGATCAGCATGATCAAGTGTAGATACCTCCCCATCCTTGGAGAATGTGGGGAGCTAGGGCATCTTTTGTTCTATGGCTTTCCTCTCTCTCTCTCTCTCTCTCTCTCTCTCTCTCTCTCTCTCTCTCTCTCTCATTTTCCAAGACAGGGTCTTCTATAGCCCAATACCCTCAGACTCACTATGTACCACAGGATGACTTGAACTTCTGGCCCTTCTTCGTTCATCTGTCACGGGGTAGGTTTGCAAGTGTCCTTACTTTTTATGACTGTGTTTCTCCGCAGTTTACATGTGCTCTTATGTTCCATTTTTTACTCCGCTGCTTCTTCTAGGGTTTTTGAGGTTGTTTCTCCCTCTTTTTTCCCTTTCTTTGATAGTATCATTCTCTAGTCAGACTCTCAAAGTGACTTCTGCTTTCTCACATCTTTGTTAGCCAGTGGGTCACCCAGTTGCCAGATTATGTAGCATAGAGCTCTTTTCTCATTTTCCTGTCCCTGTGTTAATACAATGCCTTTCTTCAAGACTTTATCTTCCACCATGATCTTGCCACATTTGACAATTCCTGTCTCTTTTCTATGTTAGAAAAATTAGTCACCATCTTTTATGGTAAATCTGAACATGCCATCCCTCATGGGCAGCTTTTCTGATAAATAAAGCTTGTCTTCCTAACATAGAATGTGGTTCTATCTAGGATCTGCCTTCTGTCTGCCTCCTGCTCCATCTATTACCAGCTCTAACTTTTCATTCTGTCTCATCTCAGGGAACTACAATGCTGAATCTGAGGCAAGATTTAATAGTCTGTTGGTACCAGCTTTTCTGGTCATTGACTTTGAGCATGATTGCCTTTCTTTGGTCAAGATGAGGTTCTTTCTACACTGTTATGCTTGGCTATAGAATTTGAAATCTAGTGTCTAGAGTGACTCCTTGGGGCAGTTTCACCAATGACAGATTTCCTGAGCTGCACATCAAGTTAAGTTACCTTTTCATTTTCTCTCCTAATGGACTCTATTAATTACTTTCTGTTGCTGTGATAAAGTGCAATGGCCAAAGCCAATATGAAGCGAAAGGACTTAGATTGGCTGTGGTTCCAGAGGGAGAGAGTCCACTATGGAGAGGAAGGCATGACCACAGGCAAGGGAAGCATGGAGGTACAACAGGAAGCTGATCACATTTCTAGCCACACATAGGAAACAGAGAAGCAGAACAGGAAGTAAGGCAAGGCTATAAATCCTCGCAGCCTTTCCCTCCTCAGTGATGTACTTCCTTCAGCAAGGCTGAACCTTCTCAAGGTTTGATAACCTCCCACAAATAGACCACCAGCTGAGGACCAAGTACTCAAGTACATGAGCTTGTGGGGGACATTTCTTCTTCAAAACACCACACAGACCATGAGCTTCTTGAAGGAAAAGCCCATGTGGGTTTTAAAGCTTTCATTCTCCGCAATAAGTTTATTTCTCATCATATATGCTTAGATCATTCTTAACCATTTTAAATATAAGTGAATAGTAGGAAGTGGCAGGAAATGATCTGGAAAGGCAAAAGAAATTATCCCAGATTTGTATTTGAAATATATTGTTAGAGTCAGCGTCCAAAAACAGAGAGCTTCACTCCGATATCGGGTCACACAGAAGCTTTATTAAGCACGAGCTTGCGGGTCACCAGCAGGAGATGAGGCTAGTGACCCCGATTCCAAGGCTCGCAGGCCTTTTATGGAGTCGTTCTACCAGGGCGAGGGGAGCAGGGTCACCCAAGGTGCAGCCATCTGGTCGGGCCAGAAGCTTTGTAGTTCTCTTGGAATCCGGGTGGGTAAACGAATTCCGAGTTATCTTAGACATCAATCCTTACAAGTGTGGCAGGCTAGGAAACCAGACCTAGTGAAAGAAACTCATCCTGGCCCTGAGACCCTAGCCATTGGGAAAAAAACACTTTAGCTCTGAACCCAGAACCTAAGAAACATACCCTGACCCTGACAGCAGAGTCAAAGAAATACACTTTGGGCATAGAACCAGAACTAAGGAAAGGATACACTCTAGCTCAGAGATAAGGGACAAAAAGGGCCAGTGAAAGAAACAGTTTGGTCCTGAAATTAGAGCCAAACTCTGCCCCCTGACCAACAAAACCAACCAATCCCTGAGCAGGAAAACTAACTAATTGCTGAGCAGAAAATCCCCCAGGAGAAACTCTGCCCCTAAGAGCCCTCTATAAGCCCCTCTACCTGTTCAGTTGTTGGCTGTCCTTTCCCACCCTTGCAGAGGCAGCCATACTCTTGGATTCTTCCTTCCTAGATAAATCTCTTTCTTAAAGAGAGTTTGGGGTAAAGATCTTTTGGCAGGCATGAAGCAGAAAAACCTTTGCTTAGAGGTTTCTTTGGAGGGGGTGAGCAGAAAAAAACAAAATCCCTTGCTGAGATATTGGGTGTTGAGCAGAGTAAAGTAACAGTGTTTTACCTGAGCTGAAGAAGATTGCTACATTTCTTCAGGGGCTTCTCCTTTAACAGAGTGAAGCAAAAAAGTAAGCACCTAGGGCAGGAACAAAGAGGAAGCAGCCCTTTGTTGGGAAGCACCCTTAAGGGGATGCAGAGCAAAGCTCAGCTGTAAAAGCTCTGTAGGAGAGGAGCAGGATTGTTTTATCCTACACAGAGACCATCCCCCAGGGCACCCCAACTTCAGGTATCACCTGACTTCCTGACAAATCAGGCTACAACTCCTCCAGAGCTGTCCTATTGCAGCTCCAGGTATAGCATGACTTCCCAGCAAGTCAGAATACCTTTCCCTTTAGAGCTGTAACACCCACAATACCTGGATGGATCTTGAGCACATGTCTTATGGGGAGTTCTCTACTGTGTTTAGAGCATTTGTGTTCTCATCACAGCCCATCACCTAAGGTCAGATACAAAAACTTTTGCCTTAGAACAACACACCAATATTTAGAAAATTTGGACTACTTCAGACTTTAATTTCTAGATTATAAATATTCCTTCTCTAAATCTGATATTTGAGAAGAAGAAAAAATCAGATCAATCTCTGATGATAAAGAGGAGAAAACAAGAAGAGTATGGATTAAGCAGTGTTGTAAGTAGCAGCTATTCATTCAACCCTATGAAGATATACTGTCCATAGAAGAAAACTTTAAAAAGACATAGAAAATGAATGCTGAAACAGGAAAATCAGAAGTTCAATGTCATACTTACCCATATTGAGTTGGAGGCCTTCCTGGAATGTATGAAAATGTCCAAATGAAGTACAATAAAATAGAAGTGTGCTTGCTCGTGTGTGTGTGTGTGTGTGTGTGTGTGTGTGTGTGTGTGTGTATGTGTGTGTGTTTTATGCCTTGAATTTATTCTGTTTCACATATTCCAAAAAACCTGCTTTTATCTTAACAGCTAGATTCTGTTTTCTAGGGAAACTAGGTCTACTTTAACTTTTTTTTAAAAGTAAATCATATTCATATTATTTTGTTTCTAAAACAAAAACATATTCAATTTTCATAAATTATTTTTAGATGCAAATTTCCTTCATTTTGATTCAAGACTTTTATTTCTTGTGCAAGCCATGCCTCCGAGAGGCTTTCTAGCATATTCCTGGGTTTGGATCTTTTTTAGCTTGTCCCTGATCCCATCCCCTCACCGGACAATGCCTATTTTGACTCCTCCTCATATGATCCTAACCAGGCTCTGAGCTCAGTCCCTAGGAGATAGGTTTACATCTTTTATCTGGAATGTAGTGTGGAATGAAATCTTACTAAGTTCAGTAGTAATAGGTTCATGACTGACAACAAAGATCCATGAATTTGTAATTTCTTTTTCCTTTATGCTTGTTTTTAAAAACAAGCCTTGTGGGGCTGGAGATATGACTCAATCAGTAAAGTGTTCATTGTACATTCATGAAGATTTGCGTTTGCTCTTAGAACCCACATAAAAAGCTGGGAGTGCTGGCATGCTCTTATTAATCCTGGCATTGAAGAGGCAGAGACAGGAGGGTTCCTGATGCTCATTAGGAAGCCAGCATAGCCTAGCTGTTGAATTCTAGGCCAGAGAGAAAGATTGTCTCAAAAACCAAAGTTGAAAGTGACACTGAGAAATGATACCTGAAGTTGATCTTTGGCATGTATGGACATAGGCACTGTATACACATGTTCACTTGTACATATACTGCCTCAGTTAGGGTTCCAATTGCTGTGAAAAGACACCATGACCACAGAAACTCTTACAAGAAGAACAATTAATTGGGGTAGCGCCCCCAAAGTTTCAGAGGGTTATTTAATTGTCATCATGGTGGGGAGCATGGTATCGTGCAGGTAGACCTGGTGCTGACTAGATCTTGATCAGAAGGCAACAGGAAGTCAACTGAGACACTGGGTGTTATCCTGAGCATAGGAAACCTCAAAACCCATCCCCACAGTGACATATTTCCTCTAGCAATGCCATATGCACTTCACAAAGCCATACCTCTTAATAGTGCCACTCCCTATGAAATTATGTGGGCCAATGACATTCAAGCTACCACACATACATACACAAAAAGAAACAAACTTCACATATTATTTTTTTAAAAAAAACAACAACAACAATAAAGCTCCTTTTTGGCTTGGTTTTTGAAACAGCACGTCTAGACCTGGGAAAGGTCTGGATACACAGGCCCCTCCCGCCTTGTCTGTACCACATCTGTATAAAATGAGCTTTTTGAATAAACAGATTGCTTTCAGGCTTTGGGCCCAGTGTGAGTCCAGCTGTGAAAAGACAAAGAAGGAGCCAAAGGACCCAAAGCTGGGTGGCCTCAAGTGTTTGCCACTGTTTGGAACTTCTGTAGCAAAACTTTTCCCATTGATGTGTCACTTTGCAAGACCTGGGCATTGCAAGGAAGCCCACGTGATCTTGGTCCATAGGGTTCTGCACTGTGTTAATGATGCTTTAGCTGGGGGAAGGGAGCTTTCTTTTCTCCTATTGCCTTATCTGCGTTTGGTGAGAAGGAGCTTTTGCTCTGCTTTCTAGTTTCCTGGGACGCAGGTAATTACTGTCTGGGTCTTAATTGTCCCTAATTGCTATTGAGTAGTAGTTATTTTAGCAAATGGAAAATTAAAATGAAAATGTAATAACAGTAAGAGCTTCACAGTTATTAGATGTTCTTAACCAGGGAACCACAGTGACAAATTAAAAGCCAAATGGTTAAGACACATTATTAAAACAATAAAGGGGGAAAATAAACTGAGATGGCACAATTTACCCACCTTAAATCTATTCTCTTTGAGGCCGTGTCTCATGTAGCTCAGCTTGGCCGTATGCTCCTTTTTATGTCTTTGTTATCTTTGATTTCACTGCATACAGTAGTTTCTTATGCTATAGCTGTTAATGTTTACAGGACAGGGTCTGTGTGTGTGTATACATACTTACTGTTCAGTCACACATACAACATTTTGTAACCAGTGTCTTTGCTTCTTTTCCTGTTGCTATGATAAGACACTCTTATCAAAGCACCTCAAGCTGATGGGGGCTGGATAGTTCCAAGCTGTAGTCCATGGCAGGACAACATAGGCATAGGCACTTTGGAGAGCTGCTCAGTACATCTGAGGTCAAGAAGCAGAGAGAAAATGCTTGTGTTCAGTTCATTTTCTACATTTTATGCAGTTCTGGGTCCCCTGCCCAGAGAATGGTTCTGCCTGTGATTAAGATGGTTTTTTCAGCATCCTTTAACAGTAATCAAAATATCTTTCACAGGCATACCCAGAAGCCCACCTCCCAGATGATTGTAGATTTGAACTTCTGAACCCTCTGCTATGACCTGCCCAATGCTGAGATCACAGGCGTGCGCACCATGTTGTTTATATGGTGATAGGGATTGCATGTGCGCTACATAATCACTCTATTAACTGAGCCACATCTCCAGTCCCTTAGATTGTTTGAATGTATATTTACTTTTTGAGACAGCTCTCTGTGTGTAGCCCAGGCTGACCTTAAACTCACAGTGATTCTCTTGCTTCTGCCTCCAGAGTATTGAAATTGCAGTCTTTGAATACCATACCCAGCGAAACCCCTCTTTATAGGTGTTGATTCAAACTAGTTTATCCTGCATTCTGTTCAGAGAGTTCCCATCCCATGGTCTCTTCATCTTTGTAAACACCTTTACATCTGGGTATAATTTGTGCCTTCCCAGTGTTCAGGGTTTCTTGTTTTGTATAGGAATATGTTTTCTTATTTGCTGTGACTTTATTAAAATCGAAACTGTTTTGAGAAACTATGAAAATGTTGTAGATGATTATAATACACCAAAGTTTCTTCTTCCTTCTTTCTCTTTCTTTGTCCTTCATCCATCTCATCCTCCCTGTCCTCAGCCTCTCTTTCTTCCCTCTTCGTCTCTTTCCCTAATCATCCTTCTCACACCCCTTCCCCTCCATGCACGACTTCCTCTTTTCTTCCTCAAGATAATTGTCCAGGTGCTGATCAGTTCTGGGGTGTAGATGAGGCTGAGGTTCAGAGGGTACCAATGCTTTCCCTGGCGGAGGATCACTTCTGAATTGCATGGTAGTTACATCTTCTGATTTCCTAACACCCAGGAATGAGAAGCCTGAGCTCAAAGCAGCTCCCACCAAATACTGCCTTATCTCTGTCAGTTTCAGAGTCACACAGCAATGACTTCAGTTACCTGAAAGCTCATTTTCCAGCTAAAAGCACTTCTGATAAACTCCAGTTTCAGAGCTCTGCCTGAGCCTGTATGGGTTATGTCAAAGAGCTAACTGGTGGGCTGTACTGACTTATTTACTGATAACTTTATTCCTCAAGGAGTAAAAATGTGTTCTTGAGAGATATGTGTGCTCCATTTCCAGATAGAAAATTATCTGCTCCGGAATCACGAGACTAGAAAATACCTTCAGGAGCAGGCCTACCGACTCCAGCAGGGCATTGTCACCAGCACCACCCAGCAGGTAAGGGCACCACTCTCTCCTCACTGTCGGCAGAGGCTTGCAGAGCACAGTTCCAGTAGGAGCTGGCTTGAGGAAATCACAGCAGAAGGAGAGAAAGGAAAGTGTATTTGAGGCATAAGGAAGAAACTGCAATAAGAAATGGAATCCTAGAAGCTGCAAGCTGAAGAAAAAACTAAATTTCTGAATTGCTGTTATGTAAGTGTTGGAATTGGGAATGTGAAGGTGACAGCCCCAGACAGGGGCTGAAGAAGAACGTTGAAGAGTAACAGCTGAGCTTTGCTTTATATTTCATGGAATCAAATGCTAGTTCTGATCATTAATATATATGAAAAATAAAGATACATTTGGTATAGAAACTGAAGACAGTGATTCAGGCCTATAATCCCAGCCTGGGAGTCAGAAACAGGAGGACTGGGAGTTCAAAGTCATCTTTGTCTATGTACAAAGTTTGAGTCAACCTGGGCTACTTAGTCCCTGTCTCATAACATTAAAAGCAAAAACATACAAACAACTTAAGGTGAAAGCTACAGCAGAATCAAGCCGAATAGTAATCCCTGACGGTTGGGAGGAACTGAGAAGGTTGATGTTATTGTCATTGGTTATCTCAGAGTGTGCTCCTAGACAGCTCGGCACTGTTCACATGCATTATTTAATTAGGAAAAGTTGTGTCAAGAAAATTTTTAAAAAATATTTTTGACCTATCAGAACTTTTGAGAAAGAAAGTATTATTTAGATTTTTCCAGCCCTTAAAAATCTAATCCCGGGCTAGAGACGTGGCTCAGTGGTTAAGAGCACTGACTATTCTTCTGAAGAACCTGAGTTCGATTTACAGCATCCACATGGCAGCTAACAACTGTCTGTAATTCCAAGATCTGCCACCCTTACAAAGTTATACATGCAGGCAAAACACCAATTCATATAAAAATATAAAAATAAATATTAAAAGAAAAATCTAATCCCCTTCTCCCCATCAGGGACTAGTTAGTATTCCTTGAACATTTTATAGCTTACTGTTACTAGCAGGTTTTAAATTTTTCTTAAGGCCTAATTTTATTTTTAATGGGGGAAGCACACATGTGCCTGTGAGCATAAGTGCCCACGGAGATCAGAAGTATCAGGTCTCCTGCAGCAAGAGTTACAGGCTGTTTTGAGCTTCTTGATCTGTGGGAAGAGCAGCCACGCTCTGATCCAGTGAGCCACCTCTTCAGTTCCACTTTCAGTGTTTAAACTTCAGAGCAAGAAGACTGTTAACACCATACCTTTGCCTCCTTTTCCTTAATGAGATACAAAATCTAGGCTTCTTTCTTAATCCAATATCTTTCCATCTTCTTTCTGATTCATAAGGTAGCCCAAAACTCCACTCTAATAACAAAACAAAATAAAACAGCCACAACAAATACAAATAAACAAACCAGACCAAACGGCAGTTTTAGTGTTTGCTCTTCACATCGGATTCCATCATCTCCATGGAAAGCAACTGCACACAGGAGAGAGCTGTGGATGCTTTAACTCTGCCTCAGTGGCTCATTCTGAATTATTTGAGTCATTATATAACATGTACATTGCCACCTTTCACTTCGGGGATTTCTTGGGATTTTATGACTAGTGATTTTCCTATTTGAATCATTTTAGTGGATATGGGGGAGATGTACCTTGAAGTGTTGAGGTATTCAAATGCAGGAAGAATGGGCCCTCCAGGACAACTGTTCCATAGCTCCCTAACCAGTGGTCATGCCCTAGTTGACAAGGAAAAAATCACGTGTTTGAAGGAATTGAAATTCCATGGCTCTCCATGCATTAGTTTTTATCTTGTATCTTCATCTAGGATTTTATAAGAATTATTACTGTCATTTTGCTTTTGAATTCTTGCTTTTCCCACACCTGATAAGCCCTCTTAACCAGGTGCTGGGAAACTGTCTGACATAGTGACATTATAGGCTTTGTGTAACTGCTACGGGTAGGTAACACCTTCTGCTGTGGAGTAGACTCAGCCATATACCATGTACCAGGTATAGTCCTTGTACTGTGAAACTATATATTAAAAATCACAGGCAAAGTCAGGCCCAGAATTATCTGACCCCAAGCTCTAGTTTTTGTTCCTCCAACAAGCTATTTTCTTGACACTCGCTCTTGAGCTGACATTTCTCCTGGAGATCATTACTTGGCTAACCTCATTCTGTAATGTTCTGAAACATGACCAACCTCTATATGTGTCCACTGAAATGTCTCTCAGTAATTGCCCTTGTCAGCAAGTCTAAGAGTCCTTTTCATATTAAGGCCAGTTTTTGTGTAGCTCTGGCTAGCCTCCGATTCCCTGTGTAGCCGAGGATAGCCTTGAGGCTCATCTCTCTGCTTTCCCAGTGGATTATAGGACTGCACCAGCAACTGGCCCCTGCTTTAGTGTTGACTGTGGCTGTTTGTCTCCACTCTGTTTCTACATTGCTGGGGCAGAGCTATTAACTTACTCAGGATTTTCTCTCTTCAACATCAGGTATATGGGTAGATTTCTCTTGAATAAAGAAATAGCTGTAGGGAAAAGAACAGTTTACACAAAGAAGTTTGCTGGAGGAAGTTTACTTGTAACAAGTTCAAGAGTAACTCAAGATACATTTGCTGTGAGTGGTTTCGCTTTGCTTCAGCAGCAGCACAGTAGCTCAGAAGGAGCTTCCTGGTCCCCGCAAGTGAAAATGAATTAGTGTGTGATGAGGTTGCTCAGGAAGCCAACTGTAGTTCTGCCAGTTCAGGCGACGGAAGTGTGCAGTCCAGGTCTGTCCACTTCTCCTGTGACTCCAGCCACTTTACTGAGGGTTTCCCACACAACCACAAATTCAGGGAAGTTGTATCTCAACCAGGGCCAACCGGCTGGTGACCATTAATAGTATTATTGTGAAAACAATTATTAATGTAATGACTGGGAATGTAAAGACCAAAGAGATGAGGGAGGAAAGGAGAGTTACATCCAAATGACATGCTCTAGGAACTCTTGAGGTTCTCAAGGGGAGCATGGACATGTATGGCAAGAGTTTAGGAAGGTGGATTAGGACACAGATTAAGAAAGGTCATGTCGAGCAGTGACAGAATGAACATTTCCAAACAACTCCGGCGGTCTTAGTCTCCTTTCCTGTTGTTGTGGTAAAATACTGACAAGCAACGTGAGGAAGAAAGGGCTTACTTATTATGGCTTGCAGTCTAAGGCTTCACTCCCATGGCTGAGAAGTTAGGGCAGCAGAGCTTTGCAGCTGCTGAGCATGGCATCCACAATAAGGATGCAGGGGATGGAGGGTGGGTACTGACACTCTATTCTCTGCATTCATCTACCATGAGCCTTTACAATGGGATAACTAGAGAGGTCATTTTGCTACCCTTCCTGTAATTGTTTTCAGTCATATGCCTTTGGAGTATGACTTATAAAATGATGGTGGAACACCTAGATTCCCCCCCACACACTTTTTTTTAAACCAGAAAAAGTTTAACTTTGTACTTTCCCCCATGTCATCTTAAGTGAATTGCTCACCCTTGACATCCCCTACGTCCAGATGTGCTGCCCTTGGTTCTGTTAAAGTCTAACCAATGATTGAGTGAGCCCTTGTGATATGAGAGTTCATTTAAAGAACTAAAATTTTATTTTCCTTTTGGCTTTAAAACTGTTCCGTGTGGAAACCATTTTTGTGGAATTCATTTAAACACTCTCTCCTGTGAACGCTAATGGCACACACTTCAGGGGGCTCTTTAGTATTAATGGGAAGGATTGACTTTATTGGGCTGTTTGCACATGCCTCTTGGGTTGGCCTTTTGTGGCTTCAGCTGTGTATCTGGTTTATCTTCTGAAATTAGAAAATCATTCTTAGTAAGATGTGAATTATTGATGACCGTTTTTGTTTCAATCAATATGCCATTTTAAAGAGTAAAGATTTATGTCCATCATTAAGGTTTTTAGAAACACAGAGTCAGCTCTCTGCAGGGCATTGTGGGAAGGCAGAGAGTATTGGATTCCTGCCTGTAAGCAGAGATTGGAGGTAGAGTAGAGATGAAATGAGAAACTGTTCGCTAGGAGGGGCTTGAGATAGTCACTTCCAGGAAATCTGGGAATGGTGAAGCAGAGGGGCTGCTCTCTCTGTGTACTGACACTGCTAAGCCCTTGTTGATAGGATGGTGGATGCTTTGAGAGGCGCTGTTTACTGGTTTGTCTTTATAATGCCTGAGAAGGTGAGGCTGTGAGGCTGACTTTATGCAAGGAGAGATCACAGAGGCAGCAGCCCTGTGGCAGCACACCTTCTCCCCCGCCCCCCCCCAAACAGGTCACAATCCTGAAAACACTCTGCCCCTCCCCTTAGGATCTTCTGATGTTACCCTGGCTGTCCTGCAAATTACTATTAGCCCAGGGAGGCCTCACATTTGTGGTGATCCTCCTGTCTCTGCCTCTAAAGTGCTTGGATTACAATGCCTCAAAAATGGTGACAATTACATTTTTATCTTATAATTCTGGGGACTGAACCCAATGCATCAAGCATTGCAGTTTCTACCAAGAGTAATATCTCCTTTTTGGTGAGGGTTCTGTTGCTTTGGAATTTGTTGGAGAAGGAAGGGAGACTTTAACTTCATATTAGCATAATATTAAGTTATTCAAAATACAAAGAAAAGGGTATTTTAGCTAAAAAGAGAACAATTGAAGTTCATTAAGTAAAGTGATTTATCAGATGAGGCAGGACATTTCTTGTAAGGTCACTGAAGGGTGGGCCATTTTATTCATTTATTTTATTGTTTTATTCATTCATTTTATTTTACTCATTTATTCATTTGTATGTGGGGGTAGGATGGTGGCATGTCTGTGTGCCTTGCATTCACAGACAGAGATCAGAGGACTCCTTCCTTGCAGGAGCCAATTGTCTCCACTGTTGACTGGAGCTCAGTTCCTCAGGCTGGGCTGCCTTCACCTGCTGAGCCATCTCACCAACCCAATAATTGTTGTTATTACTTATATGTTTGTGAGACAAGTCTATCATTGTCCCATGAAGTCCAATCTTTGCTTCAACTGACTTTGTAGCCAAAGATGACCTTGAACATCTCAGCCACCCAAGTGCTTGGGATATGTAATGTGTGCCACTCTGCGCAGTATATATGGTATTAGGAATCGAACCCAGGGCTTTGTGGATGCTAGACAAGCATTATCCCAACTGAGCTACATCTCTAGCTGTCCTAACTTGCTTCTATGCTTTGGTGGTTTTCAATTTATAAAGAGAAGCACTTCACATAATAGAATTTTTAAACTGTCAGTTTCCAGACTGTTTTGGTTTCTATACAATTGAGACCAACTGGCAGTTGTCAGCATTCTGTTGTCATGTCACTAGTCTTAGCAATGTAAGACACTGTTTTGTTTCTTCAGCACCTATCCCTGTGTCTGGCACACGCAGGTCACCCGATGACAGTTGACGAGAGTTACTGTCTAGCAGAACATTACTGGGAGCTACAAAATTTGAATCATTAAGATGATTCATTGCACAGCATTCTTTTTAAGAGAGAAAACAGACCCAAAATGCCTTATATCTTTGCTTGGAGTTAATGTGCCATCGGATTCTTGTATGTTTACTTAGACTAATTTAATAATTGGTTAACTTCCCTTCTGGAAGATGCCAGCAAGAGGTTCTCAAGCTCGTGCCTTCTGTTTTCTTTAGTTGTCATTGTTCATTGTGTGTCTTCCTTTCTGTACCAACTCGGATGCTTCTCTGGTTTGCACAGATGATTGACCGGGTTTGTGTGAAGGTTCAGGACCACCTCAACTCCTTGCGGTCCTGTGGAGGTGATGCTATTCAGGAGGATTTAAAGGCAGCAGAGCGGCTCATGCGTGATGCTAAGAACTCTAAAACGGTGAGTTTCTCCTCCACATTAGTGAGTCTGCATTGTATTTGTCCTGTTAGTACCTGAGCCGATTTCTAATAATGAAAATAAGGAGCAGAGCATGGTGAGGGTTTCAGAGTATAAAATTAAGCCCTGTGTAAGTGACAATACAATACTCCCACCGTCACCTCTTGCAAGACATGTTCTTAGTGGTAAAATTTGCTTCCTAGGTTACTCCCACCTGTCACCCGAGAACTCAGGGTACTGATGGGGGAAGGTTGCAGCAAATGCGAGGCCAGCCTGGGCAGCAGAGTTAGAACCTGCCTACAAAGACTTTACTCCCCAAAGTGTGACTTAATGAAAAGTAGACTCACTCTGGTCACACCTGGACTCTTCTGCTGTTAGGCTCACATAAATATGGGTTTTGTTGTTGTTATCATTTTTGTTTGTGTCTGGTTCTCAAGACAGGGTTTCTCTGTAGCCCTGGCTGTCCTGAAACACCCTCTGCAGAGCACGCTGGCCTAACTAAAATTCAGAGATTCCCCTGACTCTGCCTCCCAAGTGCTGGCATTAAAGGCTTCTCCCACCACCGTCTGGCTCATATAAGTAGTTTATTTACTTGCTTCGTTGTTTAACTTGCATTTATTTATTTGTGTATGTATATCTGTGTGTGTGTGTGTGTGTGTGTCTGTGTGTGTGTGTGTTTGTGTCTCTGTGTGTGTGTGTGCGCATGTGAGAGTGTGTTCGTGTCTCTGTGTGTATGTGCATCTGAGTGTACGTGTGTGTGAGTGTGTGTCTGTGTCTCTGTGAGTATGTATATCTGTGTGTCCATGTCTGTATATATATATATATATCTGTGTGTGAGTGTGTGTCCATGTCTGTGTGTGTCCATGTCTATGTGTGTGTGAGTGTGTGTTCGTGTCTGTGTGTGTCCATGTCTATGGGTGTGTGTCTGTGAGTGTGTGTCCGTGTCTGTGTGTGTGTGTATGTGGGTGTAAGTCAAAGGGCAGCTTGAGAGAATCTGTTCTCTCCTTCCACACTGTAGATTCCAGGGAACAAACTTGGTTTGGTGGCTTGTGGATCTGATGGCGAGTACCCACTGAGCCGTCTTACTGGCCCCAGGATCACAGTTGCTAAGTGATGTGTGAGGGAGCTCACAGATTAGTCCTTAACTAGTCCTATGGTGCAATAATAATATATACTGAGCCATTGTTGTTGCATCCTGGCACAGAGCCTCTAAATCCCTGGAACATTCTGAGTGACAGAGGTGACAGTAACATCTTTAGCTACTGACAACCAAACTTTTCAGCATGGCAGCCTTCATCTTGAATGGATGTGGAGAAAACAAACACAGGATGACCATTGGCTCTTCTGTCCAGCCCACACCTCTTGCCATTGGGAAGGGCCAGAGACTGGGTCAGTCACCCATGACCAGTGAGATCATCAACCATGCCTCTAATGCATCTTGAGGGAGTCTCAAAACGGGTCTAGACAGCCTTTGCTTGGTGCCGTCAAAGGACTTGGAAGCTGGCATACCTGGAGATGGCATGGAAGCCTTCTTCCTCAAGCCCCTGTAGAGTCCTTTGCTTAAGCCCCATGAAATTCTCACTCCTGTCCCTGGTGAAGCAGTGAGTTCATGTCACTGTGTAGGTTGGAAACCAGCAGTGGTAAGGAAGGTACTTTCTGAGATTAGTGAGGCATTCCAGCAGGTTACTAAATCTGAGGGCTAGGTGGTAGGGATCCCTCAAGTTTGTGATCAGTTTTCCCAAAGTACCTGTGATGGCAGCCGAGTGACATAGTCTTGTAGGTCTGAGTCCTTTTCTTACGGCAACTGACAGTCTAGACAGAAAGTATCAGAACTGAGTTGAATCATAGAATAACCAACTGGTATCTGAAGAAAAATGGCATTACCTGCATCTTTAGAGACAAAATAGTGATGAAAATAGCTGACTCCTTGCATCCTAGACAAAGACAGGGATGAACAAAGGATGCTGACTGACTCCATGGCCTCACTGAGTGGCGGTAATGGCTGTGTTGTCTCCTAGTGTCACTGAGGTGATAAGCTAGCTTTGCTGGCTTTCACTGAACAAGAACAGATAGATGCCAGTAAAGAACATGGGCCTCAATTTATCGTCTGTGGCTTTGGCTGAGGACTAATGATCTCTAATATATGTTTTTACCTCTCTATAACTTCACAGTGGTCTTAATGCTTATTAGTTTTTTTAATTGCAACAAGGTTACTTTTCATCCTTCTTACAGTTGTTACCGAATTTATACCATGTGGGTGGTGCTTCCTGGGCAGGAGCCAGTGGCCTATCATCTAGTCCCATCCAGGAGACACTGGAATCAATGGCTGGAGAAGTCACAAGAGTTGTTGATGAACAACTGAAGGTATGTGGGTCCTGTTATTTTGGGGAATGAGTTTGTGATAATGTAACTGTTGACAGAATTCTATGCTGTAGCTGCCTATATTTATAGAATGCAAGTGTGTGTGTGTGTGTGTGTGTGTGTGTGTGTGTGTGTGTGTGTGTGTGTGTGTGTAGTATGACTGTGTGCTTAAACTAACTGAGTAAAAGCATGCAGGGTAGAAGTAAATACAGCATCTAGTCTGTTTATGTGTTTTAGAATACTTTCCTACATAGTCTTACTTTTGATGGCGAGTCTCTAAATGCATTTATCATGATTGGTTGCTTCTGATTGGAATGGGGTTGATTTACATATAGAGGACACAAAAAAGTGCTCTGGAGAAATATATTACATTTGATTTTGAGAGTTGAAAATATAGAGGGAACTATGTATAATTACTGTCATGCTACTTAGATGGAGAGCTACATGAGGCATAGCCATCCATCCTTGCCATGGTTGGGGATGGATAAACAGACTTATTTAGAATGAAGCTCTAGTGCATCCAAATAAACAGAGGTCTATTGACTTACTAACTAAAAGGGGGGGATTCCAAAGCCTTTAGAGGACATGAGTAATCAAAGAGCAGCTTTTTCCAAAGGTAATTTCCAAAAATCAGTTGTTGAGACATTTCCCATTCAGAAGGATTTTTTGCCTTTCAAGAATGCCTTTAAGTTCTTTGAGTTTCTGTAGTTATTTAATGTTTCCTTCTGTAGCTTCTGCAGCAAGTGGATGAGTTGAGATGCAAATGAATGACACCTTTGCAATATGCTAATTAGTTTCTGAAAATTAATCTAATAAGGTAGAAAATTCTGTGGATTCTTAGACATTAATCCATCTCCCTGTGCACGTCCCATAGACATACTCATGTAGCATATAAATTTTACCTACCCATGGCTATTTGAATTTGTACTGAACAAAGTCGGTGAGGGGCAGAAAAGAACAATGAGCTGCTTTAGAGTCTTTCTAGACCACATGGTAGTAAATTGCTCTTGGGTCCTTCTGTGCAAGGCCTGCCTGCACAAGGATCTACAGGGGTCTGCCTGTATAAGGATCTCCCTGTACAAGGATCTACAGGGATCTGCCTGTACAAGGATCTACAGGGTCTGCCTGTATAAGGATCTAAGGGATCTGCCTATACAAGGCATACACTTCCTTATGTTAATAGTAAGAAACAACTTTGTTACTTCTGATGAAAAATGTTTAGGCAATGTCAATGGTAAATTTGTAAAGAATTATCAAAACAGAAATCATATTGAATTCTGCCTAGGTATTTCATCTTATGTCTTTGTGATGATGCCATGCAAATGTTTAGGAACCTTTTACACACAGAATCATTAACACAAATGCAGTTCTAATAGTAAGGAAGCATCATATGTATTCCACTGCATAGATGTATTCTAATTTATAAAGAACTTTGTCAGGGTGAATGTGTGTCATTGTTCCATTCCTGGGTGAATCACATGATTTTGTATGGATTTGCAAGCATTTTAAACAGTGCAGAGAGGTGCCCATTTATCTCATTCCTAGCAGTACTGAGTACAGCATGACACTGCTAACATTTTTTAATGTAATGGGTTAAGAAACAAACCCAACCTATTGTATGTTTTTATTTACTTAATAGCTTAGCAGTGCATAAGTATTTATTTATTTATGGTGCTGGAGCTTGGCCTCGAGGCTGTATGCTTGCTGGGTAAGCATTTGATCAGTGAGTTACGTTCCCAGCCTGTGTTTTTTCTATTAAGATTGCCTATTCCAATCTGTTCCCTCTCCTCTTCCCTTCAGAGCATCTGTAAGAATTCCTTCCTATTGTAGGAATGGCTGTTATTTAAATTGGCATGAAATGCAATAACAGATCCCTTCCTGTCCCAACAGTTTCTTCCAACTGTTGCTGGTTTTTCATCTTGTCTGAGCTACAGTCTGCACTTACCTTAGCTGTTTCCCCCAAATTGCCTAGAGCAGTTGAAATTGATTCTGGCTAATTTTTCTTGGGAGGGACTAGAACTCAAATATCCAAAATAAAATATATTTGCATTTAAAAGGCCTGAGATGTATAGATGCTATTGTCTCATGGATAGGCTTTTCCTACTTTTTGTTGTAGAGTTTTTGAGACCCTATTAAATGTCACCAATGTCCTCTGCTTATCACATCCTCTCCCCCACCTCATCACTAAGGCCCAGGCCCCGCTCCTCCATGTTGATTGGTTTGTGTTCTTCCTGGTTCCCGCTTGCATCATTCCTGGACCTTGAGAGAGTCAAGTTCCTTTCTGGCTGAAAACATCTATCAGAAGTGTGTCATGCCATAAGAGCTAAAGCAGATGGAGTTCTTATTTTTGTATTTTACAAAAAGAAATTATTATTTTATGAAAATAGGTTTTTATTACAGTGAATAAAAAAGGGGCATAGCCTGGCTCAGCACCCTGGATTTAATTCATTCTGATGGTGGCCCAGTATGCTGGCTGATGTCTGAACCACAGTTCTTTACTCAGGCTGTGTGGCAACCATGGGGATTTGTTCTTGCTCTGATATTTGATCAGGATAATGCTTCATTATAACCAATAATGGGAATTTTAATTTTAGATGAGAAAAATTCAAATAGTTCTTTGGGCAACTTCTCAGAAGAATTATCTCAGAAAACATAAAAAACATGGGCGAGTGGGTCAGCCTTCTCATCACACCCTAGAGCAAAGAGAAGGTCTGCAGAGTTCCTTCTTTGAGAGGCCAGGTGTTCTCTAGACTGGCCTGTGACATGGTGTCAGCAGGGCACTTTACCTCTTACCAATACCTCTGCCTCCTAACATTGCTGCTGGGACAATCATAGGGAATAAATTGGTTTTGGATGTTTTAATGTAAAGGCTGATTTTTTTCCCCCTCTGGCCTTACATTTTAACATTTTTTAGTCTGGAAAGTTTTTGCTTTCTTTCCCTCAGGCTTAAATGATGAAAGTTTTCACTAGTAAATTTTAGGTTCACTTAGGATATGAAGCTGATGGATTTAGGAGGAATTCTGTCGAGTCAGATCTTGTTTTATACAGAAGAGTTCTTTTTCTGTATCTAGAGTTTTTTATGCTGTTGTTGCTGCTGCTATTGTTTTGCAGTTCTGGGATTGACATCAGGACCTTGAACAAGCTAAGCAGATGCTCTATCACTGAACTCCATCCCCAACCCTGAGTGCTTACAAAGCAAAAAGCAAACAAACAAAAATCTTCCAAAACAAAAACAATTTCTGAACATTCCAGTATAGACCTTATATTTGCAGTTCAGGGGCTCAATAGCAAGTACAAAAAGGTTGTTGCTATCTTGTCCAAAGACAGCAACACAGAGGTCAACAGAATGAAAGCAATGGCAGAAAGTGCGGAGATGGAGACAGAATTCACATCTGCTTGGCTTAGCTTTCTAGAAGGAGGGAAACAAAAATGAGAGAAGGGGCCATTGGAGAATGTCAGGAACTGAGGATTGGCTGCCTGAAGAAGCTGAGCAAACTCAGAGCAGGGGAGATGGGAGATGTCAAAGACAAGCAGAGACCAGGGGAAAGAAAACTTCCTCTTTCTTTGGACCCCCAGGGGGAGCCTGACCACTCACTGCTGCTCAGCAATTAAGAAAGCCAGGAGGCAATGAAATGATGTCAGTAAACTTCCCCACAAACATAAACTGTTAGTGTAGAGTTACACATCCAGCTAGACCCAGTGCTTAAGGGGGATGCATGAATAGAGTTCATCAAGACAAACCGAAATAGAGGGCTGGAGACATAGCTCAGAAATTAAAAGAATGGAGTCCAGTTCCCAGCAACCACATCAAGCTGCTCACAACTGCATGTAACTTTAGCTCCAGGAGATCTATCCCTTCTCCCATGCCCAGCCTACATGATTAAATGACATCTTTAAAAGAAAAAGAAGAAACACACACACATCCCTCTAGGTTAGCTCTCTCTTCCTAGACTACAAAAAAAAAAAAAAAATATTAAGAGTTCTACCTTGGGTCAAAAGAAAAGCAATCAGAGGAAAAAATATCTGAGCTTTGTGAAACAAGGAATAAGGCTTTCCAAAACATTTCATGTTCATTGTGCTATAAAATAAGAAAAACCGAACAAACACACACACACATACCTACTCGTACACACACCAGAACAATGAACTGAAACTTTCTCATGCCCTACCTAGTTTTGTAGTGAATCAATGCAACATTAGACATAGCTCACCATTCAACATGGCTACTGTTTCCTTTTTGTGTTAATTTAAATTTAAGCTAATTACCATCTAGTAAAACTTAAAAGTCAGTGTTTGCTTGAGACTCATTAAAGCCTGGCATAACATGAGGAGACTCCAGGAGGATGTTGAAGGGTAGGTGCTGGAAGACAGAACCATGCGTGGTGGAGATGGATGCAGTGTAAGTACCTTAGCTGGCATCTGCAGCACTGCACGTGTGTCCTAGGACCCTTTCTTCCAGCCCTGTATCACATGGGTCACCCTGGAAACCTGAGATGATCTTGGCTCAGAGAACAGAGAAAGACAACTATAGGTCCTGAAGCAAAGGTTTGGACAGACTGAGGTGTCAGAAGAGAATACTGGAGGAGGAAACAGGAGAAATGGCCAGGAGACCTCTAGCCCTTGCCTCATCAATTCCAGTAAGCACTGAGTGTCCTGAGTAAGTCACTTACCTCCCTCTGAGCCCCACTCTCCTTATTTATAAACAAGGTATATCAGAATCAGTCTTCATGTATGGAGTATTCAGGGACTGCAAAACATCCTGGATGAGATTTATTTTGTAGAGTGAAGTACCACCCTGATCCGTCACTCGGTATTAGGGTTATAGGTGAATAATTTTGTCCAGTGTCATTCAGCTAGGTTTTAAATTTGGGTCTGACAGGAACGTGGATGCCTTTTCCAGAGCACAATCCCATCACCCATCTTGGGTAAATCATTTAACATTCCTAGAGCACACATTCCTCACCTGTGAAGGAAGATCCCTGGAGCAGCTACCCCACCATCTGCACAGATGTTGGAAGGGTGGAATGTGCACTATCATTTCTCAGATGCTGCAGGGCTGTGAGAAAACATGTTTTGGCTCTTGCTATTGAGGATTTTTACAGGGTTCTTTGTAAATGTTTTCATCTGTTATTATTCATGATGCTTATTGCTGTTCTTATAGCTACTATTTTGCTTAACATGGAAGCTTTTCTCTTAGAGGAAAAAAATGGCAGTCATGTCAGGGATTTTGTTGTTTTTCTGCTGTTGTGTTTTAGTAGAACTATTTGGATGGTTCAGTATAGTTTAGAGGTTTGTGTGATTTGGAAAATGGCATACACATTGTAGGGATTCTTAGGTCTGTTTGTATCAGTCTGCAATGGCAAATTACTTTGTAAAAGGTGGATACTTGCATGCCTTATTCTTCTCACTCATAGCTTTGTGTTAATTTCAGCTGTCACTCAGAATACCTCAGATGCCCGAGTGAAGCACAGTTCTGCCAGGTGTCTGATTTAAAGTGATTTAAATTTTAAATCAAGTGATTTAAAGTGATTCCTTGAGTTCCCCAGTCACCCAGTAGTTACAAATCTCCTAAGGGCTGTCTGCAGTCCTTGGTTGCATCCCAGGGGGTTCCTGTTCGTCAAGGATTTGATATAATACATTTTGAGTGTTCTGGTGACTGTGTTATTATCTCCCTCTTCTGCATCGCAGGGTTTGCTTGAATCCATGGTGGATGCAGCTGAGAACCTCTGCCCCAATGTAATGAGAAAAGCCCACATCCGGCAGGACCTGATCCACGCCAGCACTGAAAAGATTTCCATCCCACGTACATTTGTTAAAAATGTCCTGTTGGAACAGTCTGGAATTGACATTCTTAACAAAATTAGGTATGTTTATGGTGTTACTAAGCTGAAGAGTTACAGTATGTGAGACAGAGTCCTGGTTGTGGGGAGGATAGTGTTGGTGGCCTTATCATCAATGATTATGTTAAGATGTTTTTAACAGATTGAGGAGAATGTATGTAAACATAACACAAATAATGTATATAAACATAGGTTATTCACACAGTATAAATTCTGGCTATGTTATATCCACATTAACTAAAAGCACAGAGTCTGCAGATCTTTAAGGCATTTAAATATAAAGAGGAAGACAAGATTGTAATTCCTAGTTGGTGATTATAATATTTTTCTTTCACTTTCTAAGTCACTAGCTTGAAGTCTGAAGATATTTCCCTCCTCCCTCCTTCCCTGATGCTTTTGTTATTGTTGTTTTGGTGTTTGGTTTTTTTTTTTTTTTTTTTTTGATGAGGGGTTCTTAATCTATATAGTCCAGGATTTACTGAAACTAAAGCTCAGGCTTGTCTGAAATTTACAGCAGTCCTCCTGCCTCAGACCTCTAGAGTAAACCATATTTTCATCCTTGGTGAGTCTTCACCTTTGAAGTCTTTAGATATCTATTTGGAGAGGCTTGAGGACTATATTAGGATTTCAGTATTGAAAAGATGTAATTACAGACTTTCTTGAATTTTCACATAGAGACTCCTGACAGCATCAGTATTGCATCATACTCAGTTCATTCTTGTTATACTTCCATTTGGGGGATTAAATGGCTGGAAGCCCAGTTCCAGACATTTTAAGTTTCTCCTTTTACTTGTTTCTGAATATTGATAAAAATATTCAGATGAGCAAGAAAATTAGTAGTTGAGGAATAGTATAACCACAAAACTATGAAGCCAAATGTCTCCAACCAGAGCAAGTCACATAGCCAAACAGAGTGTCTCTGGGCTGTAAACCATAGAGTCAAAGAACTCATGGCACTGGATGGCCTCAGATTGGAGACTTGGCTTTGCATTCTGTTGGTTTAATGAGCTCCTGATATTTACTGCAGTGAAGTCAAAAGCAGTTTGAAAAATCTGAGAAATTAGAAGAAATGACTTTGAGTTTATAGAACCATGAAAATTATCGAGTTTATGCATTCCAGCCCTCACAGGTATGCTTAAAAACTTGTTATCCAAGACTCAGCTTTGTTATTGAAAATAAATACTTAAGTATCATATATTTTAAATATAAATATTTAAAGTGTGAAGTGTATAACTATTAAATGTCTCTTTTAAACATTAGAAGGAAAGCTATATCAGCCAATATTCTTTCATGGGGATGGTGTCAGCCGCCATTATTAGAACATGTGTTGATGCCTGTCCTGTAGTATCAAATTCTTTTTGTTCTCCCCCTCTTTAAAAATTTTTCATATTATCATATTAATTATATACAGTAATGGCGCTCATTATGACTTTTCCACACATCTAGGCAATTGTATTTAGTCATAATCCCCATAGCTCCTGCTCCACTCTCTGGCTAATCCTGCCCCTCTTCCCAACCCATTCCCTTCCTGTTTTTACTAGCAAATTCTGCCAACTAAGGTCACCTTTCTTGAAAATTGGAAAATTCAGAAAGTTGCACAGGAATATTAAAATGGATGAATCAGTCATATGTTCATAGACTCTTTTCTTGGATTTCTATGATGCATTGAGCTGAACACTGGCAAGTCACATCATACTGGGATAGTGCAGGCACATTTGTATGTAGTAGAGGCTGTGTGAGTCCTAAGAGAATGGAACCCAGCAACAAGACCATAGAATAGTCCAGAGACATTAAACAATAGTGACATTTTTAAGTCTTCACTTTGGTACACATCTTGGAGGCCATAAATCATCCCTCTCATCTTCAGAGAAGGAGGGAGAAAGAGAGGTATGAAAACCTGTGCCTTGAGAGTCAGAAATAGATATAATCCCAGGCATGGCTAATGAGAATCAGGAAATACTTGTTACCACCAGATTTCTGCATCCTCTGGATGCTGAGGTAGAATTCTCTTCTGTGTTTTTGGTATGAGACAGGAGTGAATCTCATCTGGACATCTGATATGTTTAACTAAATGTCATTACCATCATCATCATCACCATCATCATCATCATTCCTTTGAGGCAAGGCCTTGTTGATAGTTAGCCCAGCCTTAGAATCACAGCTATTCTGACTCAGCCTTCTGAGTCCTGAGATTCTGATTGCAAACCATTACACCTAACTTTATGTATTAGATAATTAAATATTAGACAATCGAGTATCAGTGAGATCTTGTTTTATGAAAAAAAGAATCGAAGAGACCTCCTGGTGATTTCTACAAGTATCAGTGTTAATACCCCCACTTCTGCACCCCTAGCAGTAACCTTCTGGAGTAGGAAAATCTCAGTACAAATTGTCACGCTTAGGGTACAGAGATTTTCCTGTTGCACAAATATACATTCAAGCTCAGCTTTAAGATTAAGTAATTTTGTTTTGACAGCTCATTTGTCTGTTCTGACTGTTCAAAGCATAATAGTTGTTGACTTCAAAAGCTGGCTAAGCTCATTAGATAATTCTAGAATTTAGGTATATGACTGACTCCCTAATGCTCTCTCTAAAATCTTGATCTGTGTACATTTGCGCTTTATAGTGGGGTGATTCGTGGATGGTAAATCATTGTGAATGCCTGAAATGTGAACTAAAACAGGAGCTGTCTGGTAGGAAGCAGAGACTGTTATTTAAAAATTAAAAGCCTCTTTCTATTGCTGAGAAATTATCTGAGGCCAGATTAAGAGGCATCTAAACTAAAAATTGTAATAACCTCTATTATAAAAAAATGGAGCACAGTAGATTTTTTTTGACATGCCTTGCACAATGCTAAGTCAAAGCAGAAGCAGTGTGATACTTCTGTTGGTGAAAACATTTTGTGTGCTGTGTGTGCATGTGGCTGTGTGTGCATGTGGCTGTGGGTGCATATTTAAGTGATAATTAGACTTTCTGAACTTTCTGCAGTCTGAGTCAGCTCATATCTGTGTCGGTAGGTGCAGTGTGTCACATGTCACATGTGGTTCCTATTGAGTTTGTCTTTATCCAGGTGTTTTTCATTTCTACCATTAAATCTCATGCTTCAAACTCAGAGACAAGTTGACATTGGCAATGGATGCCTGTTGTCTGTGTTTATGGCAGTGTTTAAGAGTTATTTTTGGTACTCTTTAATCTTGTCCCCAAATCCTTCCATTCCATTTTCAAAGACAGGAATGGAATCTCTGTGCCTAATGGGCACAACCTCACAGGTGCGTGATCCTCCCTTCCACCAGAATGAGCTAAAAAGTCCCTCTCTCTTTTGGTGTCCACAGTGAGGTGAAGCTGACAGTGGCCTCGTTCCTGTCTGATCGAATCGTGGATGAGATCCTGGAGGCTCTGTCCAACAGCCATCGAAAGCTGGTGAGTGCCATTGTGAGGAGCCAGGCCATTAGATGATGTTAAGACTAATATCAAAAATAAACATTTTTAGTTATATACGGTACATATGCTGCTATTGTTCTGATAAGATTATTTCAGAATGGGTTTTGGCTTTTGAGGTGGCTATTAGTTTAGCTCAGGCTAACCTTGAACTCAAGGCAATGGTTCTTCATGGCCTCCAAATTCTGTGATTACAGATGTGACCCACTACTCCTTGCTCAGAATAGATCATTTCTTATGTTTATGTTAGATATATATGTGTGTGTGTATAGATATAGATAGATAGATAGATAGATAGATAGATAGATAGATAGATAGATGATAGACTCACATAGCCAGTCCCAGCATTGATTCTCTACGTAGCAAAAGATATCCTTAAACTTAATTCTGCCTCTCCCTCCCTAATGTGTGTGCTGCAGGGCCCAACTAAGCCTATTCTTTAAAATCCAAAAGACAGACCATTTGTAGCAGCAATACTCCAAATATTGCCTGTGGGCCCCAGCTGGCCTCTAACACAGGTTATCAGTCTGTGAACCTTCATTAAGAAACCAGTAGGACCTATTGAGGAGTTTCTAGAGAAATTGGACAGGACCACAATATTAAAACATATAATTATTTTCAGAGTTTTTCTATGTTGTATTTTATCAGCATTGCAGCCCTGTGCCAAACTGTATAGAAAACGGATTCCTGGCCCATCATGCTGAAGAAGCTGTATTCTCATCCCCTGTCAACCAGGGGTAACTTCATTGTTTAGAGTCCCCAATTCAGACTCAGTGGAGCGTGCTCTTTAAAAATGTATTTATTCATTTAGAGACATGGTCTCACTCTATAGCCCTGGACAGCTTGGCACGTTCTATTTTAGAAACATTTTCCTGATGTCCCATGGGTGCTGGAGCTGCCTCAGAATGCCGACAGGATGTTGTCTTGGCATGACTCCACCTGGGAGGCCTTCATGGGAAGTTTGAAATTTTCACTTTTTGGCCTTTTATTAACAATTTATTCAGAATGTTGATTTTTGCTTGGAAAAGTTTTGTATGAATGTACTTATTGTTCACTTTCTCATTGCTATAGCAAAAATAGTTACGAATGCAGCTTCACGATGCAAGGGTTTACTTTGGCTGGTGGTTGGAGGGTACAGTCCTTGCTAGTGTGGCTCATATGGTGGCAGAGAGGTTTGACTGTGGCAGCTCACTGCCCCTTCTCCACTGTCCCTTCAGTCTGGGGCTCCAGCCTGGGGGGAGGGGAGACACCCGTCTCCAGGGCAAGCCCAGGTGTGATTCCTGGGTGGCTTTGATAGTGAACATGAATCCACAGCATTTTCTCACATTGCTTTGAGCTCTGTCTTAACATCCATTCTGCTGGTATGGGTTATAAAAAGAGAACTTAAGTATTGTATGAAAATATTGCTACCTTTGGAATGAAACTGCTTCTTACCATTGGAGTTTAGGGAAATTCTCAGGCTTGCATGTTCTTCCTCAGCTGCTTCTCTCCCTTCAGAAATAGTTTCTGGTGTTTAAATAAACCCAGAACATTCCATTCTATACTATTTGCTTTGCATGTTTGCTAAAACATGAAAAATGGGAATAATGGCTCATCAAATGTGATATCCCGTACATGAAAACAATAAAAGTCAGCTTATTAAGTTTTAATTTATTTCTTTTTAGTATTTAAAAAATAATGAAAGTTTGAATCATTCTACCATCATTAGATATTATTAAGCACTAGATACAGAATAAAATTCCTATTAAATAAGATTAATAAAAAGAAAACTACTTATTCTTAATTGAGTAGTATTTTCATTATTAATTTTAAAAAGATTTTTCAAAACTTTATTTTTTGGGGGAGTGTTTGGTTGTATTGATGTGCTAGCATATGGATGTCACAGGACTGTCTATTTGTGGAGTCAGCTCTCTCTCTCCCCGTGTGGAGAGTGAACCTCAGGGTTTACTTCCGTGACATGCCTTGTGGACAAGAGCTTTCACCCGCTGAGCCATCTTGCCAGTACCCTCCCTTATGAGGTTTCTTATTTCTCACTTGGTCTCAAATTCATAAAAGAGCAAAACTATTCTAATACATATTGATTCAGAGTCATCACTGAAGCTGGGCCTAGTGGTTCACACCTGGGATTCCCGCACTCTGGAGCAGAGGCTGGATCAGGGAGGTTCCAGGTCAGGCCGGAGTAGATGAGACATATTTCAAAAACGCTAAATTACTTAATGGTTTAATTAAAGTTCCTTAACTATTTTCAGGGTTGCTCTCTACAGCGCCACCTTATGGAGGACATTAGAAATTCACTATCCAGTTTCTTGTTTCTTTCTCTAATCTCTCCTTGTGCTCCCTTGACCTTAGGCGGACCATTTCAGTAGGCGAGGCAAGAGCCTTCCCCTAGAGGTGGAGCTGGCCGAGGAGAAGCCTGCGAAACGTGCCACACTTACGGTGGAGGATCTCACCGAGGTGGAGAGGCTAGAAGACCTAGACACCTGTATGGTAAGCCACGCCCCCTGCCTGCGCCCGGCCCACCCTGATTGGTTTTTAAAGTCTCATTGTTTGAAATGAGACCCTCATCAGAATTAGGGGAAAGACATTCAGGACCACATGTATGAAGCAGCTTCCAGTTTCAAAAAACATGTGTGTTGTGCTGATGTGTAGCCAAGAGTAGGCATGCATCTCCTAGGAGGAACCTTTTTGGATGACTCAGTGAGGAATAGCCTCCCTTAAGGTCTGATGGCCCTTAGATTTCTAATTTCATGTTAGCTTTATTTCTGCAAACACCCGACATGTGCAGTTGCACTCAGGAAGGGTTGAGGCCCTAAGTTAGATTTAGACAGTGCATTAATTTGGATTAAAGGGTTACTTCTGAGATCACAAAACATAATGAACGCCATTGATCACTTTGGGGGAAAAAAAACCTCGGTACCTGGTCAACAACTGGTAAATTTAGTTTCCAACTGAAAGCTGAGAATGACACAAGCTCTAAAAACACCCAGAATTCATAAGGGCAGGGCACTTTGGTGGTGGTGGGGGGTTGTTTTGTTTTGTTTTGAGAGAAAGTATTTCCTGGTAGCCCAGGATTATCCAGAACTAAGTATGTCACTCAAACTGGCCTTGACATCATGGCTGTCTTCATGCCTCATGTCTAGGATTATAGGTGTGAGCTACTATAACATTCAAATAATGCTCTTTATTGTTGGTGGTGGTCTTTTGTTCTGTTTTGTTTTGTTTTTGAGACGGGGTGTAAATAATCCTTCCTGACCTCAAAGGATGATTTGGAATTTTAAATCCTGACTCAGCTACCCAAGCACCAGCATGACATCCTTGCCTGCCAGACCCTGTCTGTTGTTGCTCAGGTGTGGAGACACTGGCCTTTAGCTCCAGCATTTGGAGGCGTGCCGATCTCTGTCAGTTTGAGGACAGCTTGCTCTACAAAGTGACTTCCAGACGGACAAAGTTGTTACACAGAGAAACCCTGTCTCAAAAGACAAAAACAAAACAAAACAAAAAAATCAGAAATAATAAAAAATAGTGTCACAAATAGGGTCTTTTAAAAAGGGGGTGGGATGAGGTGGAGAAATGACTTAGTTATTAATAATGCTTGGTGTTCTTTCAGAGGAATGGAATGGGCACCCAGAGCTACAGAGGATCTGACACCTTTTTCTGGCCTCCTTGGTTATGCACAAATATGTGCACACACACACAAATAATAATAAAAGTCTGTACAAAATCTATTTGCTATCTATACCACCTGCTTCTTTCACACAGCAGGGCATCTCGGGAAATCAGAATGCCCAAACTACAGCTTTCTTCCTGCACTTCTTGCTAGCATTCAGGTTTGGGGTTTGAAAAGCACAGTTCATGTGTCACTGATTAATTATCCCTAATTTGTCACCACTTCTAATGTAATATCTTTAAGAACTACCGGGAGCTTGGGGGATGGTGAGAAGGCAGTGTCTGTGGCTGGGGCTTGGCATTCCCCAGCTCACTAATTGTCTGCCATGCTCTCAGTTATTTTAATGAGTGTCAGACCAGCTCAAAATCAAAAAAAGAGGTTGCTGCTGAAGAGCCATTCACCTCCTATTGCTGTGTGCTCGGAGGAGGATTGGAGCAGGCTTGAATTAACTGAAACATCACTTTGCAAGCCCTGTCTTCAGCGATAAAGCAGCAATTATCTCCCTCAATACTTTCTAGCCAAATAATTCAATACAGTTTTGAATACAGCCTAAAATTTATTGAAAGTATACTTGACTTGATCAAGATACTATTTTATAAACTAATTTAAAGAAATTGCCTCATTTTCTGATACCAGCAATTCACATGTGTAGAAGTTCAGACAGGGTTTTCTGTAGCCCAGGCTGGACCTTCAACTTCTATGAAACTGTTGATGACCTTGAACTTCTGTTCCTTCTGCCTCCCTGATTTCAGTGCTGTATTACAGGCACACTACCATGTCAGCTTCTTGGCAATGATTTTTCTTTTTTTTTCTTTGTGTGTATTTGTTTGAGTGTGGGTATACATATTTGTGTAGGTGTGTGTGTATATGACATTCAAGTGTCAGACATTGGAAACTGTCTCCCATGTATTTTGAAGCAATGTCACCCACTGGGATGTGGCACTTGCTGGTTCCTGACCCTACTCTATGGAGATGCAGCTCCATACCACTGTGTTTGGCTCTTTAGTTGGCTTCTGAGCTTGGGCTCAGGTCTTTGTGCTTTCCAGAGGACTGAGCCAGCTGTGTCATCAAAGCCAGCAATTATTTGTTAAATGGTTTGTTCCTGAGGCTGCTAAGGACAGGCTGTGGTCTGTGTGTCTCACTAATGTTAACTACACAACAAATGGTCTACATCATGACTGTTACATTACTGTTCTCAGATTTATTCTATGACAGGCTTTTCTTAGGGACAGCACCTTGGACAGTAGAGATGTGACAACTTCTCAGCAACCAGGTTCCCCAACTCCCAACCCCAGGTCTAATTTATTTCTATTGCTGTGAATATACTCTGACAAAAGGGAGAGCTTTATTTTAGCTCACAGTAGACACACTGTGTGTGTGTGTGTGTGTGTGTGTGTGTGTGTGTGTGTGTGTGTGTGTGTGTGTGTGATGTAGTCCAGGCTGCCCTGGAACTCCTGATTCTCTAATACCTGATTTCTTAATATTTGGATTATTATTGTGTGCCCACTTTACCTCCTTGGGGTGGGGAAGGTTGTTATTTTCTTTGTTTCATTTTTTTGAGGCAGAGAGTTTTGTCTTGGCTCTGAACTCAATGATATTTAAATTTGAGAAGATATTGTCTGTAGGTACCAAGAATGAACTTGGTGTATAGTGAGTGGGTCTGCTTATCAAAGGAGAAGAAGATGGAGGGGGTGGTCCTTAAGGGAGACCTGTTACCTAGGTGATAGACAAAGAAAGGTTGGAACAATGGTTGCAGGCCGTCAGAAGAACGTATGATTTTGAGGTGGTAGCACACGCCAGTAGTCCCCGTGCTTAGAAGATGAAAGAGGGAGGCTCCAGGATTCTAGGCTAGCCTGGGTGACATGAATCTTTGTTTCAAAATAAACAGTGAAATAAAACATAAGCCCAGGTCAAGTCTTATGAAGTGATGAACTGTTAAGAAAGAAACTCGGTCAAAAGTAAAGGCTAGGCCCATTTCTTTATCCATGGACTGTTTGTTGTACACTAGTATTCTTGGCTTCCCGCAGTAGGTAAATGAAACTTCCTTCCCATCAGGCTTCCTGAAGACACCACCACAGTGCTAATTTAGTAGATCCAGGAGCTGGCACTCATGTAACTTCAGTTCCTGGATGTGCTTAGATGTAAGAAGGTTCCTACTTAAATCTAAGTAGGTGTATCATGGACATCATGTCTCAGAAAAAGGCTCTTCTTTCTGGCAGCACGCATCTCCCATTCTTCCATTGCATTGTGAGGTCTATGAGAAGACTTGGTGAAAAGACTGGCCTGCCAGGGATACAGAGTGAGTTCAAGGCTGGGGCAACTTAATGAGACCTAATCTCTAAATGAAAGCTTAAAAGAGGGTTGGGGATGTAGTCCAGGTGGTGTGTTTACCTGTTATGTGCAAGGTCCTGAATTCAATGTCTGTGCCACACGAGTATACATAAAGTGTGAACATGCTGAGTGTGTTGGCTCCTGCATACAACCAAAACATGTGAGAGGTTGAGGTAGAAGAATCACTGTTCCAGTGCTACATAGTGAGTGAGACCCAGCTCAGAAAGCATTTTTTTTTCATGTTAGGAACATAATATTAGATTATATCAAATGTCTCTTTCAGTTATGCATAGATGCATGCCTGAGAAACTGCCATATACTATAATTCACCTACTCTCTTTCAGGCTTCCTTAAATAGGAGGCTTAGAGGGTAAAGTGCTTGCCATACAACTCTAAGGATCCACATGAGATAACTAGCACCATGTGAAAGGGCTGGGTATGGCAGCCCACATCTATAATCCCAGCACTGGACACAGAAGCATTGATGGGGCTTGCTGACAAGCCAGCCAAGCTGAAATGGTGAGCTCTAGGTTCCAAACATGATGTGAAGGGTGATATGTAGGAAGGCATTGGCCATTGACCTGTAGTCACAGCACACATGTGAGCATATCAGCATATAACATTACAGAATAATCAATGTCTTAAGTAGAAGTTTCATAGCAGCTCCAGGGGTTGATACTGGTCTCTTCAGACTGAGAGCAGAAATGTAGGGTGGGAGGGGATGTGGTACCCTTAGAGTCTGGACTATGTAGACCAACTCTATACCCTTGTTTATTGAGCCCCAAGTTTTTCCTTCACTGAGGTATAAATTTGATTTATATATCATTGATTTCTATTAAGGTCACATTGAATAAAAACCCCTATAAAATTTATCATCCCTTTAATCCCAGAAATTGGGAGGCAGAGACAGTAGGCTCTCTGTTAGTTCCAGGACAGCCTGGTCTATATGGAGAGACCCTGCCTCAAAGGCAACCCCCAAATCCCATATTATTATGTTACTTACATGTTCTATTATCATTGTTGTGATCACTGTTGATTTCATTCCCCAATGTCATTGTTACCAAAGAAATTGCCAGTTTTTAACCAAGAGTGATGGAAGTTTCAGCAGTGTATTCTATACCCCTTAGACACAATTGTGTGCTTACTAGAACCTACTGTCAGTATTATCAGTTTCAAAATTCAGAGCTGAATGAGTGCATTTAACTATGTAAAGCAGCCAGAGCCTTAAGAAATACTGCTTGTTATTCAGCTATTATTCTGACTTCATTTTTTTTTATCCTAATTTACTCATTAAAAAAAAAAAAAAAAAAAGATGTCTTATATGTGCCTAAGCTCATTTTTGGAGTGAAGTGGGTTCTTCTTTAATAAACCGAAAAGTTAGATACATTGGAAAAGTACGTTCTAAGAGAGGAGTTCCTATTGCTATGGTAACAGAGAAGCCCACTAGGGGAGGGATGTTGTCAAGGAAGGCTTCCTGGAGGAAGGTTCTAAGCATTGTGCCAGGTACACAGTTACACTGACATGGAAAAGAAGTTGGTGGAGAAGAGAATGAGTAAGTCAACCCATGAGATAGCCACAGCCTGGAATAAGGAGGCAGTTTGAATGCTGTTCAGTATAGTGTAATAAGACTACAGGGAAGCAGAATTGCTGAGGCTGAAAGGGAAGAAGGAGCCATTTCATCACACAGAGCCTTGAGGTGCAAGGGGAGTGGGCTGGAAGGTTTGGGCAGAATCAGTTGTTACTAATGTACATTGAGATGCTTACAAGGTGGGTGAGCTGTTGGTTTGTGGGAGATAAATGAACAGGGCTCTGGGCTCAGTGGCCAGTTCTGAATCAATAGCTATTCACACCCATGTAAATTCATGCCTCAAATATGTGCTCCAGACTAGCTGTACTCTCTGTGTCCTTTGAGACAGGGTCTTGTCTGGCCACCATGCTCAGTTTCTAAAGATTCTCCTTGGTGCTGTAACCAAGCATTTCATCCTGTGCTTTGTTGCCTCTCTCCCAGTATCTGATAGAATCAGTGCCCTGTGAACAGTTACTTGATGTTAAAATGCTAAGTGCTAGAGATTCTATAAAGACTCTTCTGTGGACAATAAGAAACTGCTTTCATGTGCTCTAAATCACTCATGTTTTGCTCTTAAACAATGAATTTGGAAATATATGTAAAGGATGTTTGATAGGGAATTTATCCAACTCTTCATGATAGTTTGGCTATAAATCTTGAATTCATTGTAAGCAAACTCAGAGCAAACAAAAAATAGCTGACAATTTTGCTGTGTTCTTGACATTTTGTCTCATTGGTGAAATAGATTTTGTAAAAATATTCCCTATGCCAGGCATGGTGGTGCATACCTGTAATCCTAGGGTTTAGGGCATGGAGGCAAGGAGGCGCAGGAGTTCAGAGTCATCTTTGGCTACATATTAAATGCCAAAGCAGAAAGGAATGATCTAAAATTATGAAAAAGAGCAGGGTATCGCGTGCATACAAATAATGACTGCATTTAGTCAGCTGGCATGGGAGAATTAAGTTTAATATTTTTTCCTCTTAAGGCTAGCCTAGGCTGCATAGTACATTCTAGTCATACTTGCAGGATAGAGTGAGGCCCTGTCCCATATCAAAACCAATGATGAGTAAATCAAGTAATGAGTCCCCAATTTTCACAGTCTCTTCAGAATCCAGTCAGGAGAAACATGAAGTGAAAGGGATGAATGTCACCATGGTGGAAACTGGGGAGATGACGAAGGCTGAGTTTGAGCCCTAGCACCCACATGAAAGTACAAGGGCAGCTGCAAGGCCCTTAAAGTACCATTGCTGGGGCTTGCTAGGATAGCCATGTCAGTGAGCTCCTGATTTGCTGACTGACCCTGGCTTTAAAAAGAAGGGAAGGAAGGAAAGAAGGAAGGAAAAAAGGAAAAGGAGAAAGTGATTATGTGCACATACATATATGTGCATAAGTAACCCACACACACACACATTCACACATACCATACATACAAACAGATAAAACATGGCAGATATTATGGTTTCTAGATTGAACCAGGTTCCCAAGTTCAGGTGCTGGGCTGCCTTTATCCAAAGCACTGTTTGAGGATAAAGAGTTAGAATAACGCAAATTGAGGACTTGATCTCAGAAAAGCTTGAGGTCCATTGGGATTTGAACCTTGTGGTGAGACCTGCTGGTGGCCAGTTGGTACCTACAGCATCCACCCAGAATCTGTACTCACCAGCCTTGCAACTCCCCTGCTTGGTACCACTGTTGGACTGTTTTCTTCTTCTTCTTCTTCTTCTTCTTCTTCTTCTTCTTCTTCTTCTTCTTCTTCTTCTTCTTCTTCTTCTTCTTCTTCTCTTTCTCCTCTCTCTCTCTCTAATTTGAGGAGTCCATTCTCTCCTTCTACCACATTTGCTCTGGGGATGGAGCCTCAGTCCTCAGGATTGGTGGTAAAAACTTTTTATAAACCTGCTGAGCCACCTCACAATCAACAATATTCTTTTAAGGAATAAATTGTCATAAGCTTTAATATATTCTCCATTAGCATTGCAGTCCGCTAGTATCTTATGCTATGTTTACAGAGCTAATTTCATGATGTCACCAGACCATGGAGTCTATTCCAGAGACAGGATAACATCTTCCCTTAACCTCCTTATTCCTGCCTTTCAGGGTAAATGGATTTTCTAAATTAAGTAGTTTTAAAATATGTTCTATAGCTGTGGTACTTGATAAACTTTTCTTCATTCTTTTTTTACAGTAATAACATGTTAACAAAGCTTCTATGAAGCTTGAAGCAACACAGTCTCACAATACAGCAATGTTCTTATAAATCTCCTCTACTCTCTCTTTATTGTTATAGGGACAGGGAGGACCTATTGATATTAGGACATATATGTCCCCATGTCCATCTGAATTGACATTTGCTCAAGATACTTGGTGAGGCAGTGTGGTGGTGCCTCATTTGTAATTGAGCACAAGTATAATTCTAGCACTCGGAAGTCCAAGGCTAGATTCAGCTATGTAGAAAGTTTAAGGTCAGCCTGAGCTACAATGAGAACCATCTCAGAACAGCAGCAATACATATATATTTTTTCTCAAAATCAGTACCATATAATTTTATATTTTGGCTAATATCAAGAAAAACATTTAATTCTATTCATTTGTAAAGAGATTACTCAAGTGTGAAATTTTACTTTGGGTTCAATGCCAGATTTAAGTGGATAAAAAGTAAAATGTTTCCTGTTCCCTGGAGAAAGTGTCATATAGTAGGAAGCTTAATTTTCTTTCATTAAAAAACATTTGTAGATCTAATAAAATACAAAAATGAGCATTTCAATTTCTAGTGCTAACACTCTGCTGTGATGTTATGACAATCTCTGGCCAGTAATATTCTCAGAATATGTGTGTGTGTGTGTGTGTCTGTCTGTCTGTCTGTCTGTCTGTGTGTATGTGTGTCTGTTTGTGTGTGTGTGAACATCACAGTGCCATCTCATGTTGGATGTGGAACAAGGCCAAGGGTGTGAGAGCTGGTGAGGGCAGTGAGGAGCTGGATATGATGCTACTGGGAGAAGATGGTGAATTCTCCGGTCCTCTTCTTCCTTTTGCCCCGTAGTTTACTGCAGCCTTCTCACAGTTGATTTAAGGGTTTAAGGGGATTACTCTGTTGTGTCTCACCATTATCAAAGAAAGAGCTGTATCTGTTTTTCTCAGCTGACTTATGCTATCTCAAACTTTTGAAAATAGAGATGCATTAAAAATAACTTTTTAACTACAAGTGTGGTAACATTAGGCTAGACATGTGAGGCTATAAATCAATTAAGAGTAGATTCTGTGCTCTTTCAGCATTGACTCAGCAGATAAGCTAGTCTGAAATACTTAGGTTTTCTCATGTAGTTCATTAAACAGGGATTACCTATATCCATTTTCAAAGTGCACAGAAAAGTACAAGGTCAGTGAAGGATGCTTTATATCAAAGAAAAATTGATGTTATATCCAAAGAGACCATCTCAGAGGACATGTGGACTAGACTAAATGGACGCCAGTGGGACACTGAATGCCTGAAAGAATAGTGATTGTAAAACCTTATGATACACTGAATTAATTTAAAAAAAAATACACTCGTTCACAGTAATGCTCAAAAAAATCCATCAAGGAAGGAGTGATCACAGGGGACTGAACAGAGAAGGAGTAGTTCGTAGATACAGGAAAGAGAAAAGCAGTAGAAAATTCCATCTTTGCAGCTCTCATTGTATTCATTAATTAGGGCAAAAATTACCTGTAGTTGCTTAAAAGTAAGCTCTTCTGCATGGACTGAAAGCAGCACTTTTCAGAGTGGCTATTAGGAACAGAGGGATGGCACTTGACAATGAAACGCCTAGGAAGTTCCCCTCTCCAATCAAGAGATCAACCAGCTTCCTCAGCAATAGTGGGCTCATCTGATGTGGGCTACCAGTTGTGATTGACTCAGCAGGTCACAGCACCCACTGTGTGAAATTCCTGTCTAAATCTTTTACCTGTATCTTATCACGAAAAAATGGAAGGAAGAAAACCTGCACTGGAGTAGGGTAAAGAGGAGGTACTGGGTCAGATAAAGAGATTAAAGATAGATTCTTACACATAACGGCCAATTCTCTATTAGCTTCTAGATCTAAAGGGGAGGGATTAGGATTTATGTTTTGAAAGGTAATTGAGGGAGTCTGAGTGTAGTGACATATGCCAGTACTTAGAATGTAGATGCGGGAAGATTGATTCAGCATCATCCTCAGTTACATGGAAGTTTGAGGCTAGTTCTGGCTACATGTGACCCTGTCTCAAAGAAAAACCTTTAAGAATCCTAACTAAAAACATTTGAACATAGACGAGTATGTGGATTGCATATTATGTGATGATTATTAATTTTCTTTGATTTACCAATCATATGTGGTTATGGAGTATATCATTTCAGGGATGATCATGTAGCAAGAAATATAAAGATCCTAACTAACCTTTAAATGTTTCCTTCATGGCAAGATGGCTCAGGCTGGTAAGGGTGCTTATTGCCAAGCCTGAGAACCTGAGATCAGTCACCAAGACTCGCACGGCAGGAAGAGAGAATTGGCTTCTGCATTCTGACATTTGACCTCCACACATGTGCTTCGGCATGTGTGCATGCACACACACACACACACATTAAAAAATGGTTCCAACAACATCAGGAAGTAATGTGATTGGGAGTGACAGAGTGCTGTCTGGTGAGCACAAGCTAAAAATACTTGTCTTTATTACCCTCTCCTCATAAAACTGAAAGTATTTAAATAGTTGAGAGAGTACTTATACAGTTGAAGAGTTTAATGTCTGAAGAATTGGATGCCAGCTAATGAACTGTGAGAGTCTACAAGGAAGATGTTACCAAACTTGAGACAAAAACATAAATGTGAGAGTCAAGTGAATGTACCTGGTTTAAAAGATTGTTCGGTTCTTGTTTTCTTCTCTGTTGTCTCTTCCTCAGCACTAGACTTTGAACTCTAAGCCTTGCACATGCTAGGCCAGTGTCAACCATGGAGTGATGACCAGTTCTGAAAGGGTGCTCTTTGCAGGAGGCTGAGTCCTTACTATTCTTATGTCTGTGCCCAATGCCCCTCTTTGTATCATGGCTGTAGTAGTTACAGTTGTGTAACATGTTGACTTGAAGCAGTGACTCAGTTTACTCATTCATTCACCAGCATTCTCCAGGCTTATCTTTGCTACCTAAGGATGTCCATTTAGTCTTCCAATAGATGCCTGGAAAGAGAGGTGGGAAGGAGGAACCCCACAACAAGCTTTTGAACTCACATCTAGGCATTCTCCTATTTCAGCTAAATTTATAACATTTTTCTAGATGTATTTTTAGCACAATGCTTAAGATGTTTCTGAAAGCATCCTACTATTTATTTGAACATTCCCGCTGGATGTACTGGTGTACAGCTTTAATCTCCACTTTGGAAACAGATCCTGCCAGATCATTGTGAGTTTGAGACCAACCTGGTGTACATATAGAGTTCTAAGACAACCAGGGCTGCACAGAGCCTGTCTGAAAACAACAAAATCCCTGGGTAATGTTTTGTTTTGTTGTTTTGTTTTGTTTTGCAATAAAAGATGTTATAATAAATGATCTGGCCATTAACTTATAAAAAGTATTTCTAGACCCTTCCTGTTTGTACTCCAAGTCCATTTACCTTTGTAGATGGACTTGACCAGCATTTAGTCACAGCTGGAGTATGTGAGGTGGACTGCTGTGCCCTGCCCCTCTGCTATTGGGTCCCCTTGCCCATGCTGCTGTGCTTGGACTTCTACCCTCCATCTCCTTCTGTTCTGAGTCTTCCCCTCATCTTACCTGGTCTGGGCCAGTTTTTGAATCAAATTTTCTGGCTTACTAAGGAAGAGCTAAATGTCTGTCAAAATAAATTATATCTTTTTGTGAAGTGGGATAAATACCAACACCATTGAATTTTCTTTTTTTTTTTTTTAATCCTTCTCTCATGAGAAGTTTTCAATAAAGTAAATGAATAATGTGGCTGTGATACTGGCCTTCAGTTTTTCTTTGGATCTAGGATTCTAGAGGATATTATCTCTTGAGTTCTGGAAGGCAACTTTTTTGGAAAGTTTTGACTTAACAGTAGTGTTAAACACAATACTTATTTGTGTAAAACAACTTTGAATTATTTTAATAAATTAATAGATTTCTTCCAGTATGTTATAGTAGATTTTTTTTTATCCTTAAGTTCTTTTGATCTACTGGGTCATTTCATTTTCAACACCTATCATGAGGTAGCCCTAAAGGCAGTGTACAGGGTATCCAGTAGATCCTCCCCTAAGAGTAAGTCCAGACTATCAATAGCTACCGAGTATCAAGATACGAGTCTGACTCCTCATACTTGGAGCTATAGTTACACTTGTGGATGCTCCAGGGGCATGTGTTAAAACAGGCATGACAATTCAAGATTTGGAAATACATTTTTACTTTTTCCTTTCATTTAGCAAAGATATCTAATAAATCTTTACTTATTAGATGACCTAATAAATGTAGGTCATAAAATGAACCACATTTGAAGAAAAGTGCTTAGTAAGTATGAAATTAGCATTCTAAGAGTGAGGCTTCTGACATGGAGTATGGATGAGCAGAGATGCTTTCAGGAAATGGTTCTTCCTTGCGTCCTTCCTTTCCTCTGCAGTGGCCCTACTCTGCATACACAGCCTGAGGAGCTCCATATTTTTATTTCATTTTATGTTGAGAAAAATTGACACATAAGATATAGAACTAAGAAAAAATACCTCCTCGGATAGAGTAGGGAGCCTTCCACAAAGCATGTCTTCTGGAAGAATAAGGAGTCTCTGTCACCTCATTGCTATTTTCACACACACTGATGACTCAAGTACAACTTCTAAAATATGTTATCCTTCCTTCAAACACAGTAAGATCTATTAACAACTGTCAGTGGTGACAGTGGATTGAAAGTTTTAATGTAAAGATTTAGTGTAAAATTCCCACCAGGAAATATTTAGTTGCTCTTTGGTCAACTGTGTAAGATTCTAGCATCAGATTCTGTGTAAGAAGTTTGATACCCGAGGGTGTGAGAGAATCCCAAGTGCTTATCTCCTGAAATGCAACAAAGAGTACTTTAAGTGGCCTTTCAGGAGACATCTGTGCTTCCCAAAGATTCACAGTCCCCACACTGTTGCAGGCTAAGACTTCTGCATTGGGGGGGGGGGTGGCTTCTGATATCTGTCCAGTGTCCTGCCCACTGAGTGCCGTGGCGGGTGATGATGTCACCGAGGATTTGGAGACATACTTAGTAAAAGAGTTAATAGCAATTTCTCAAGCTGTAGCTGTGCCACTGCTTATCAAAAGCTTGGCTGGATGCTTTAGACCATGAACTTGGCACTGCTCTCACCCTTCCCTTTGCTTCTATGGCTTTTTGTGTACTTTAGCTTTTTCTACTTGTTTATGTATGGTCTCCCTCCCTCCCTCCCCCTTTCTTGTAATGCTGTTGCTTTGTCTCTCTTCCATTCATGTTTTTTTTTCCTTTCTTTTTGCTGCATGGAGACTCTCTGCTGTACAAGTGTAAGTATCCTCCAGTAGCATGGCAATCCCTGGCTGTGCTGCTTTGCATTCTCATGCTCCATTTGCTTCTGCACTGCCTGGCTGGTCTCCCAGGAGATGTTGTCATCCCATCAAATTCTGAATGAAGCAGGCAATAATTTAGAGACAAGATTGGGGTTGACCAGATGGCTCAGTTTAAAATAAACCAGGGGATGAATTGACAATCTCCCCAGATGGGTGCCAAGGAGAAAGAGAACTTTGGTGTAGAGAATGCTACATTTGAAGGGACAGAGGAAATTCATAAGACTCAAGGAGCAAATGCCCAAATATTTCTCATTCTTATCATATTGCTTGTTGCATGCCCAAAATTTATATAAAATTAGCATTATTATTTGTTTCTCAGATTGAATGTTCCTAATTTGCTTCCCAACTTTTTTTTTTTTTTTTTTTTTTTTTTTTTTTTTTTTTTTTTTTTTTTTTTTTTTTT
>PVIH01015334.1:0-50064 GCA_004025045.1 Sigmodon hispidus | reverse complement strand
AAAGTGCACAACGGTTTCTCATAACTGCAACAAAATATCTGAGAAAGCCAGGGAGAAAGGATTGATTTTGGTTTGTGGATTCAGATGGTTCGGTGCACTGGAATTGGTTCTGTTGCTTGTAAGTCTGGGCAGTGGCAGAAACATAACATAGGAAAGAAGAAGAAACAAGAAAAGAGTTGGGACAGAATATATACCCTTTGAAGGCAACTCACTGAGTGACTCATTTCCTCCAACCAAGCACGTTCATATGACTTCATCGGTGGATGAACACTGATGAAGCTGGCACTGGATCTCTCCAGTTGCCTTTGACAACATCCCCAGGTCTGGACCAGTCTATTGGAGGGAATGCTTCATTGATTTACTCTTGAGATAGGGTCTCCCTGTATGCCCCTGGCTGATCTGGAACTCACTTATGTAGACCAGATTACTCTTGAACTCACAGGCATCCACCAGCCTCTGCCTACCAAATGCATGGATCAAAGGTATGTGCCATCACAAATGCCTGAGACACTTTATATTCAAATCATAATTCTTAAAACTGCCCTTAAAAGAACTTCCTGTCTCAGAGCTAAGCTAAACCCTTTGTCTCTGGTCTAGTTCATTACCGTTGCTATGACAAAATATCCCAACAAAACAACTTCAAGAGGGAAAGAATTTGTTTTTCCTTTCCAAGTGACGTCCATCCTTGCTGGGAAGTCAAAGCAGGAACTTGAAGCAGTGGATCACAGTCAAGAACAGAGGGAAACCGAGGTATGCATGTTTGTTAGTGTTCAGCTCACTCTTTGTTAACCTCCTCCAGGACCCAAACCCAGGGCGTGGTGCAGCCCACCACAACAGACAGACCTTCCCACCTTAACTAAGATAATCAAAACAGCCCCTCAAGGACACACCCATGGGCCAACTTGATCTAGAAGTTTCCTGCTCTTTGAGACCCTCTTCCCAGATGATTGTAGAGTTTCGTTGTTGGAACTGGATTTCTCCTACACAGGCAGTTGTGATGATACAATTAAAGCCAGACATCGCATCATTTCACTTTGTTGTCACAGGTCATAGGCAAGCCAGGCGGGAGTGAAGGCCCACACTTTCAATCTCAGCGCGTGGGCGGCAGAAGTAGCATTTCTGTGAGTTCGAGTCTAGCGTGGTCTACATAACGAGTTCCAGTGGGCATTATTACTCTTGGGAAACTGAAGCACAGAGGGGCACAGCTTCACACACCAAATCAAACGTCTACCAAGATAGAAATAACTTTCAGCTAGGTTTGTTTCGTGACTACTCTACCCATCCACCTAGTGGAGGTTATCTGGGTTTAAACCACGCCCATTCATCTTTTTTGCCCCGTGGTTTGCAAAATTCACGTGATTTGATTATCTTCACGTGGCTAAATTTCTGAGCATTCAGGGTCAGACCTGCATAGTGTACAGGTAAAGAGCATCCCACCCCCAGCATTTCTAATGGTTGGGCTAGAGTTTAATTTAAGCTTCTGGGTACCATGGCGATGAAGTGCTATAAATACCCTGGGGACTTGCAGCCAGCCCGCTAGTTATTGCGCTCGCGCCACCCCCATTTCCCACCAGGGCTCCGCTAGAGCTGCTGGGGTAGGAGTGAAGGGAGAGCACGCCTGCGCTCTGTGCTCCAGTTCCCGCCCTCTGCTAGCAGGCTTGCTTTCTCCTTGCCCACCCCCACCCTTGAAACCGCGATTTCATCTCCACCTCCTACGGTGCATAATTCATTTCCTCCTGGGTGAAAGACACAACAGCTCCCAGGCCCCAGAGGACTCTTTGATGAGAGAGTTAGAAATAGGATGGATGCAACCTGTCCAGCCAGCTCCAGGCTAGCCACTGGTGTGGGAGAAATCCAGTTCAGTTAATGAATAAGGCAGGAAGGGAACGAGCCAGGAAGAGAGGCGGGCACCACAGAGAGAAAATGCCGGCTTCCCCACATATTAAATCCCTGCTATCTGCCCCTTCTGCCCCCTAAAGTGGGTCTTGCTGACAGCTCTAGGCAGGTGGAGGAGGAGGAGATGTGTATAACCTCAGCCCGGAATTCAGAGTCCTCTGTTCACATAGGCTCTGCCAGGTCTGTCTTCACGGTTCTTCCAAATCTCAGAACGTTCTCCTAGCTCTCCCAATTGACCCATAACCAAATAGAAGCAGGGGTTCAAGGATGGTCTGTGCAGGAAACACTACTCCTTCCAACCAGACCTTGGCCCTGAGGTTTCTTTCCTAGTTTTCAGTCTCTGTTGAGAGCCCGGGAGTGAAAACCCACTGTAGAGATAGAGATAGAGCTCAGTTGAGAGATTGCTTGCCTGGAATACACATGAAGCCCAAGGAAGCTCAGGGTCTTCCTCACTCACAAAGTGAGTTACATTAAGAGATACATACATATATATATATATATATATATATATATATATATATATATATATATCACTGGAAGCTGACTTTTGGAATCTGGGATCTATTATTATAGGAAAATTGTTTTGCTTTTCAGAGTCTCAGTTCCATTGTTCTCTAGAGTGGAACTCAATAGGGGCTCAATTCATTAGGCACAGAAATCATTTCTGTTCTGGAAAATAAGGAGGCTATCTTATACTGGGTCCAATTTGTTTGGCAGCACTATCTTAAGCACTGAGTACCCAGAGGTAAATTATAAATGTCTTCTGCCTGGATTCTCCTGTTGCCAAGGTTTTCTTTACCCAGACTTTCTCTCTGGCTTGGGGTGTATTTATTTTTTATCATTAAAACCACCAATCCAGGGCACGATTATGAACAGCAAGTAATGCATGACTAGAAAAAGGCGACTTGGCTCCCATTATTGGCTCAGTCACAGAACATAACAGTGTGCGTTCTCCAGGACATGTGGGTTAGACAGCATGAGGTAGGGAAGTATAGTCACAGAGTAGGAAGAGAAACTCTAGGAAGGCTTTTCCAAGTCTCCAGCCCCTTAAAGGATGCAGATGCCAGCCAGAAACCACTTTTGCTAAAACTTTTCTCTCTCCCGTGTCTGCCTCTCCAGTACTCTCTACAATCTTGCATTGTGTGTATATGTGCATGTGACTGATGGTGTCTCCAGGCCAGAGGCGTGTCAGATCCCCTGGAGCAGCCAGGTGTGGGTGCTGGGAAGCAAATCTCTGTCCACTTAGAAAGTAATGCATGCTCTTGTCCAGAGAACATCTCTCCATCTCTCCAGCCTCCCTCTCTTTCTCTCCTTTTCCTTTTCTTCTTTTTACACTTAATTTCCCCTCTTCATTCTCAAGAAATCTATTGGGGCTGGAGAGATGGCTCAGTGGTTAAGAGCACCGTCTGCTCTTCCAGAGGACCCGGGTTCGATTCCCAGCACCCACATGGCAGCTAACAACTGTCTGTAGTTCCAGTTCCAGGCAAACACCAAGGCAAATAAATAAATAAATAAAGTTTTTTTTTTTTTTTTTTTTAAAAAAAAAGAAAGAAAGAAAGAAAGAAAGAAATCTATTACCCTGACTCTTAATACATGTATGGAAAATGGTCTTTGTTGTTGTTGAAGTGAACACTGACTTTAAGACCAAGACAGCCTGTGTTACCCTGAGCCACCTATCCATTAAAACAAATGCAGACTTGGTGTGTTTAGTAGTCTCCCCTGCTCAGCCGCAACAATATGATATCCATACTCTTGAACTCAGCACAATGTAAGTCAGAGAGTCCAAAGAGGAAGGCCACGAAGGCTGAGATCGCTTGTGTTCAGTTTGGATTCCTGTGGTTCAGTCACCTGTAGAACAACAACCAATTCAACCTATAACAAGGCTTAGCCAGTTTTACTTTTAATCTCTTGCCTGCTTGCCCTGGGCCTCTGGGATGCCTGGAGATGATTCACCCGGCATTGCAGGGGGCCAGGCCACCATCTGTTGATGACATCACCGTGCTTACAGCCTCTGGGAGATAACCTGGGATCCTTTCATTAGGGGCAGGAAGGCCTAGGCTTTAAGGAACAAATTCTTGTCCCTGAGGCCTGGTGTAAAGGTGCAGAAGAACAAGCCCCCTGGAAAAATGCCAGGCTGTGGGGATCTGAGATACAATACATCCAGTGAGGAAGCTTGGACAATAAGGCACATACACCGAGTAATAGCCATGCCTACTTTTTTTTTTTTTTTTTTTTTTTTTTTTTAAGCAGAAAGCAGTTCAGTTGACCTACACTTTAAAAATGTGTGCTGGTCACCATGGGTGCTCCAAATGGACCCTTGTGAGATTTCTGTGGGGATAGCGTAAGCCTTTATCTTTCTCACATCATTTTGCTCTTCCCAACGAGCTGGAAGTCTTAAGTTATTACATTTCTCCTAGGGGGATGAAGGAGGATGGTCAGCTCAAGGCTACCCTGGGTACCCAAGGCTATCCCAGATTCAAACAAACAAACAATGTAGGATTAATGTTTGACTGGCAGTTTAACTGGTGGTTGAGTGAGATAAGCTTGTGTATCTTCTTCTATTCCTGGTCAAGTTGAAGGCTCAGCTTCCTCATCTTCAGAATGGGTATAAATATACACCATCCCACCTTCTCCCAAGCTTTGTTGTGAAGATGAACTGAGATCATTTATGGAGACACGGAGCCCATGTCAGCTTTATTTTAGGGCTATTACTCTAACCAACAATTGGCAAGTGTTAGACAAGGTCGCTCACACATGTAGTCTCAACACTTCTGATCTACGTAAGGAGTTCTAAGCTAGCCAGACTGATGTCTCAAAAGTCGAAAAAAATCAAAACAAACTGGATGCTTTGCTGGGGATATAATTCAGTGACAAGGTGCAACACCCTGGATTTGATCTTTGATGGCACAAATAAAAACAGCTAAAAGTATTTATAATAATGAGGGCTTTGGCCCATCAGGGTAAGTGTAGAGGGAGATCTCCAGCCTTTGGGTGTTAGGACTCCCTGAGGTCTGAGATCTCTGACTTTGAAGCTTAGTATTTATGGGATGAAGATGTGAAGAGAGGCTTCACTAATCCCTTAGGTCAGCCCTCAGGACATTTAGATGTGAGGAGTATACCTGGAAGGCCTTGTCTATCATAAGAAACTGAAGCCCAAACAGGGGATTCCCATACAGCACAGGGAATTATTTGACTATTCCCTAAATCAAGGGATTCTGAAAAGGGGATACCAGGGCACTGGACTTCATTTTTCTAGTCCAGCTTCCTGCCTCAGGCATACTTAAATTCACACTAAGAAGACACCAGACTGAAGAAGGAACAGACAAGGGCCAAGCCAGAGGATCCTTTGGCTGGATATCTCCATCTTCGTTTTGTATTTAAATTTAACATTTTTAGTTTATTTATTTATTTATCTATTTATTTTATGTGAATTGGTGTTTTGCCTGCATGTATAACTGTGTAAGGGTGTCAGATCTTAGAATTAGACAGTTGTTAGCTGCCATGTGAATGCCAGGAACTGAACCCAGGTCCTCCGGAAGAACAGTCAGCTCTCCCAAACGCCAAACCATCTCTCCAGCCCCAGCATTTTTAGTTTTTCTGGGCATTTATTCTTGCTATAGGGTTTGCTCTTTTCTTTTTCTCTTCTTTTCTCTTCTTTTCTTTTCTTTTCTGTGTTTGCTATTTTGACTCAAGTTGGAACTCTTAGATTCCAACAGTCCTCCTGCTTCAGCTTCTTGAGTAGCTGAGAGACAGGTGCACTTCACTATGACTGGCAAGATATGTTTTGTCCTTCCTTCCTTTCGCCTGCCGTCCGCTGGAAATCCTCTTAGGGAAGCAGATCCATAGCATTCCTAATTTTAGGGACCCTAAGGAAAGCCAGCTACATTTGCAAATTACGGAGGGAAGGGTTGAAACAACGTGGGGAGAATTGAATAGGAGGGAGACAGATGGTGTGAGTGCTGGGGGAAGGGATGAGAGATCCTGGAAAACTTATGTTCCCCGATTTGCAAGAATGTTTTCACTTAACCACTTCGTGCCTGATTCCTGATTCAATATCACAGAAAACAAGGTGTGTCAGGATTTGGGGCCACCTGTGCCAAGAGTCTGGACACTTGGCATGGAGAGAGGCTAGTTTCCCGGGGCAGCGCAGGGGTGGTCGGCGATTGGGACTGTCCCACGAGGGGGCGCGTCTCGGGCTCTAGGACCCGCCCTCGCGGCGCTAGGCGCGGGGAGGAGACCCGGGAACCCCAGAGCCCGGCGCTCCGCCTCCCGTTTCCGGGGCAGCGCAGTTACCTGCACCGCCGGAGCCACACCTGGCGGAGGCAGAAGTCTCGGGGCGCGCGGAGGGGCTCGGGCAGCGACTGCAGGAGCCGGCGGCGTGGAGCGCGGCGCACGGCGGCGGAGGCAGGCGACAGGCGGCGGCTCGGGCCGCTCTCCCGGCCGGCTGGCCACACACTCGGGCCGGCTGGGCGCCGCGGCGAGCGCACATGGCAGCGTGAGAGGCGGGTGGCGCGGGGCTGGGGCCGCAGGGCCGCATGGACAGCGGCGCCACTCTGGCCGACCCCCGTTAGGGCCCCCGATCCACGGGCGCCACCCCCCGAACATGCTGCCTCGGCGGCCGCCTGGACCCAAAGCGGCCGGCCCGAGCCGCTGAGCCCCGCGGCGGCTGCGAGCTGCATGGGGGAGCGCGGGCCGTGTTCGGGAAGATGCCCCGGCCGGAGTTGCCCCTGCCGGAGGGCTGGGAGGAGGCGCGCGACTTCGACGGCAAGGTCTACTACATAGACCACAGGAACCGCACCACCAGCTGGATCGACCCGCGGGACAGGTAGGAGGATCCAGGGAGCAGCGTCCCGGACCCGGCACCGCGCCTGGGCCGCACCTGCCCTTGGTGTGCAGGGGAACTCTGCGTCCCTCTTAGAAGGTCTTAGTTTGCCCCTCTCCACACCCTCACCCCTTCATGGGCTACGTTCCTGCCCCGATTGCTGCAGAGAAGGGCGGACGCCAAGCGGGCCGCCCTCAGCCAGCCCCAGGTGGAGGACTTAGGCCCCAGTGGCACCTGCCCAGAGTTTTGACCTTAAGCACTAGCAGAGTCCCCGACCCCTTTAGAAAGAGGGGTCTGGCCAGGATGAAGGCAAAGAGCAATCCAGGTGAAATGATCCTTCCCTGGGGACTGCTCTGGCTGAGAGGGGTGGTTCTGGCTTTGAGAGGTGGTGGGGACCAAGGGTCGTTGGGAGACTACCGGAGGAAGGACATTCTGCTTGGCGAAGAGAAAGCAGCTTTTGACAGGTGCTTGGTTGGCTGCTGAGAAAAGCTTTGGAGCAAGTCTGGGGAAGCCGGAGGTGGGAGGGGAAGGAGGGAGGGGGAGGGCCAGAGAGGGAGACTGGTTCTCCAGGAATCTCACAGCACGTTGGAAGCTGCTAGGATGCAGATGGAGGCGAGAGGCCTCTGACAAAACCCTGCCCGAAGCCTCCTCTTCTCCCTTTCTTCCTTCGGGGCCAAGGCTCCTCAGCCAGACCTGACCTTGGTGGGCACCTCGCTGGGTGTAGTTTTTACTGAGGCAGGTAGAGTGTCCCAGGAATGTTGAATTTTCACCTGATCTGTGACCTTGAGGGTTAGGTGCCAAGCAACCCAGGGCCTTTCATCTTATGGGGTTCAGATACGGGGATCTGAGAAGTCCAGGATGGCCTGTACATCAAGATGGGGGGGGAAGAGAGAGAGAAAGAAAGCAACAAGTTCAATTTCTCCTGAGCACACCCATTCAATCTTCATTCATTCATTCATTCATTCATTCATCATTTGTCCAGTGCCTACTCTTTGCTCAGCCCTGGTCTTCATGTAATCTGGAAGAGAAAATTTTAATGCTACAGAATGTTAGGCAGTTGCTTTAGTCTTTTGACCTCAGTTTCCATTTGAGTCTGGTTAATAGTTTGCTTGGAAGAGAGGGGGTGATAACGAGAACTCAAAAAGGCAGGCCAACCAGGCCTACATAGTAAGACCTTGTCTAAAAAAAAAAAACGGTTGGAAAGGATATCGAGCCCAGTTCCTCCACACGCCGCCCCTTAACACACCTCACTCACTTGCAGTGTTTAATAATGGTGTATGTATGCACACATGTGCACCAGGAGGTCCGTGGACAGCTTGTAAGGGTCAGTTTGCTCCTCACACCTGGCAGCCTCCAGTGATCAAAGGCAAATGCCTTTACCCTCTGAGCCATTTCACCAAGTCCCAACTCATTTTTCCTTATTTATTTATTATTTGGTGTGTGGTTTCTCTTTGTTTTTTTGTTTTTGTTTTTTGAGACAAGGTTTCTGTGTGTAACAGTTCTAGGCTGTCCTGGAACTCACTGTGTAGACCAGGCTAGCCTCAATCTACCTGCCTTTATTTCTGCCTCTGCTGGGATTAAAAGTGTAAGCTGCCTTTAACTGCCTTGCTTATATACCTGTGTGTGTGTGTGTGTGTGTGTGTGTGTGTGTGTGATAAGGTCTTGCCATGTAGCCTTGACTTGTCTGGAACTCAAGGAGATCTGCCTGTCTCTGCCTCCAGAGGGCAGAGATTAAAAGTAGCCTATTTTCCCATTTTTAAACACAAGGGAAAACGGGAAACCCAGGGATGTGATTGCTCTGTCTTGCTCTTTCCACCTCCTAAATTGTTATTCTGCTCTGACTCTAGCCTCTAATCTTGCCCTTCATTCTCTCCAAGCCTCTCACTGTACACCAGGGCATCTGGCTGCCTGAGCCTGGCTGCCCCCTTCCCTTTGTCCTCTCCTTAGAATAGACACCGTTAAGCTTATGTGTCCTATACCGTAAGTCCCTGAAACTGAGCATGGATGTTGCTAGCAATGGGTTGGCATGTTCGTGGGTGAGGACTACCCTGCCAGCCTTGATGAGCTGAGGGAATGATGCAACACAGAAAACTTCTCCAAAATACCAGTCATCCTTTGCCCTTGAAAGAGGGCGAGTGAATAGGTTCCCAAGAATTGACTAGAACATACTATTCCAGGGTGCAGAGTTGGGTACCATAATTCATAAGTTTTTGATATACCTACTTGATATACCTATTCTTTAATGCTCAGTTTTACACCAACTCACTTAAATTTTTTGTATCACTTTAACAAATGGGAAACTTTTTTTTTAAACTTTATTTATTTATTTATCTTGGTGTTTGCCTGGAACTGGAACTACAGACAGTTGTTAGCTGCCATGTGGGTGCTGGGAATCGAACCTGGGTCCTCTGGAAGAGCAGACGGTGCTCTTAACCGCTGAGCCATCTCTCCAGCCCCCGGAAACTCTTAATATATATTGCCATTAATAGAAAAGAACCATAAAAAAATTACTTTGACGAGATACTGTGTTTTCCATTCTGTACCAGGCCAGGCTCAAACAACCTCTGTTTTTAGGCAGATTGGCTTGGTAAGAAGTCAAAACCATGACCCATTCTTGATGGAGCTTCTGGCATTCTGGCATTTCATTTTTTAAGATTTATGTATTTATTATGCACACAGTGTTCTGGATGCAAAAGTAACCCTCAGGCTGGAAGAAGGTACTAGGTTTCATTACAGATGGTTGTAAACCACCATGTGGTTGCTGGGAATTGAACTCAGGACTTCTGGAAAAATAACAGTTAGTGCTCTTTACCTCTGAACTATCTTTCCAGTTCAGGCATTCTTTACTTTTGTACTTCCTGCTCATCCCACCTGCACTGGGTCCCCTGAGCTTGGGGACAGAGCTGGGAATCACTCTTGTGACAAACTTGTATATCTTGTATACCTGGGTAGGGGTTCTGCCTTTTAACCTTGCCTGTGCGGTCATGGGCTTATTGCTCAACCTCTGTGAGGTTTGGGTACTTCATGAGTGATGGAAGAGATTGGCTAAGTGTTCTCCATGGGGCTCCCAGAGCTAGGATTTTGGCCTTCCTGTCTCATAATAAACTCTAGCTGATTATGAGGGAGAAGGAGCTATGTATGATAGGGATTGTCTAAGAGCATAAGCGGGGTGGGGGTAGGGGGTGGGGTGAGGTGGGTGGGAGGGAAATTTAACAAAACTGAAAAGAGCTGAACTTCTTTTTGTGGGGGGGGCCATTAGGGAGGGGAGGCAGATTCTCCCGGAGTAGTCACATCTCTACAACTAGTTAAGGGTGGGAAACAAACAAATGAAAAACCACATTTAAAGAAATCCCACTCCTTCAGAGTGTATCAGCCATGCCCACCCATTCCCTTGAATTTCAAAGAAGTCAATCAAATGGTTCTTCAGTTGGAAAAGGGATTTCTCAGCCACCAAGGACAAAATAGTGTCTCCGGTTACCAACTCTAAAGAATGTCTTGGCACATTCCACCCTCTGGGACTAAGCTGTTTTGTGTGCTGTCCGTGGAGCTGCTGGGGGTAGAGAATCCAGTTTTCAGTGCCCCTTTCACCAGGGGGGTGGAAGAACGGCCAGGCTGCCAGCTTTGCCAACTCTCTCTCCCCTTTTCACCCAGAGAAGACCGGGAGGCTGGAATTCCTGAGGATGGTTGTCCCAACAACCGGAGAGGGTCCAGTGGGCAGCTTGGACCCTGCCCACTGGGCCAAAGGCTATAGTAGCACCCAGGCTTTACCCAAGTCAAGGCCAATCAGGGGAGAGACAAGTCCCTAGAGAACCAGGTGCTGCTGCAGGTTGTAGGTGAACACCCACTTCGAGTTGGGTTCCTTTTGCAGGGGAACATAGGTGCTTCTGGAAGCTGCTGGCAAAGGACTAGCCTCCTGCATGTGCATGTGTTCAGCTTTGTGGTATATAGAAAAAAATGCACAGTCAATCATGGGGCCTGGTCCAGCAGAGGAGAGTCCTGAAGGGTGCTTTCTGGCTTTGTGTTTAGATCTTACAGAAACTCCCTAATTTTAGTCTGGGTTTGAGCAACAAGTCCTGGAGACTTATGTAGCTCAAGACCTAGCAATCTCTCTCTCCCACCATCAAACGGCCAACTGTTGTCAATCAGTTCAGAAATAAGTTTTGTTGTAGGGGCTTAAGTCTTTCTAAGTAGTTAGAGGCCTCCACATTCAGTTAGTCTGGTAGAACAGTAAGACTCTCCCAAGTGCACATGAGGTTTTCTGTACTTAATTCTGGGTCCAGTGAACTCCAGGTTCCTAACTCCTGCCATAGAAGACCTTAAAGACTGTTTGGTTGTCACCCTCTCTCAGTTCTGTTTTGGAAAAGAACAGATAATGGTTGAGCATTGATTGTATTCAGGAGGTCTACTGAGAGATTTATATGGGGCGTTTCATTAGTTCTGTTAAATCCTGGGACTTGAATTATCTGAGGTCCTGGGAGACTAAATGCAGTGAAGCCACACACATTATTTACTTATTAATTTTAATAGCGCTGGTGACTGAATCTCGGGCCTTGCTAAGCAAAGACTTGCTAAGCAAGTGCTCTATCACTAAGCTACTATTCGAGGTAGTCACCCAACTTTTGTAAAACTATATGAATGTTAGACAGGCTGAGTCCAGATAGAACTTGCATTTTCTGTTTTGTGGATTTATTTATTTATTCAGTGGCACTGGGGTAGAGCCCACACTTCTAATGACTGCACCATTCAGCTTCCAGCTCCGGCCCACTGAGCTGCTGACTCAGGACCTCCTCTTCACTGTGGCAGGAATTTGGCCTTGGAAAATGGAACTGAGCCAAGAATGGTTTTACTTACCTGTGACCATTCTGGTGTGGCCATGGTCAATCAGGGGCAGGTATGGATAATAAATAGAGGGGTGAACCTTTGGACCCTAGAATCTGGGGTCTGTCACTTTTTGCCCCCTAGTAACCTTGGCAAGCTTATATATTCTCTCTACTTTGGTTTTGCCTGTTTCTTTTTTATTTATTTGTTTTTGCATGAGGAGTTACATGTAAACCATCAAAGGAGGCTATGCACTTTGAATAAGCAGAAGCAGGTAGGTTGGTCGGCCAGCCTGAAGCACTAGAGAATAGCAGTTCCTCAGCTTTTACCTGCGAAACACCTAAGGCAGGCAGTCTCCACCCAGCCGTGCAGTGGGATTGGGCCCTTCTGATGATGTAATTCAGGCTTCTGATTTCACTGAGACTTAGACAAGTGACTTACCCAAGGTCACACTGCAAATCGATTTCAGCCTTGAGTAAAGGTCATCTCTCTTCTTTCTCTTTTGGAAACTTTCCCCTAAATACCAGCTCCAGGTTCTCCCAACCTGAGATGATTTGGTGAGCTGTTCTTCGTTATCATTGTCCACTGTACCAGACAAGCGAGGTTTATTCGTGTCAAGTCATTTGTATATTGCGTTACAGGAATTTGCAGTATGTGCAACAGCGTAAATGCCGGTGATCACATGAGAATTGCCATTTTTTTATTGGCTAAAATGGATCTAGGGACATTACCTGACTGTTGTCGCTTTCCAAGTTTACATTGTATAGGTGGCAATGTCACAAACTTCTGGCGGTATTTGCCTAAAGCTGTATGTTCCATGTTTATACTCCTAATGTCCCACCCATTACATATACACTGGCAACATTAACTTGTATGCATGTTCCTTGAGAGCTTTTCTACCAGTATCTAGGCTTGAGTTTAGCCAGACATGGTGTAATACCCCTGTAATCCCAGCATGCAGGAAGCTTAGGCAAAAGAATAATGAACTTGAGGCTAGCCTGGGCTATATAATCACATGGCATCCCTATATATTCCAAGAGCATCTACTATGCAAGGGAACATCTTGCATTTATCATCATGCGGGTGTCAGTTTCAAGAAACAGTTGGATTATAAAACACTACTTGAGGGCTGGAGAGATGGCTTAGCGGTTAAGAGCACTGACTGTTCTTCCACAGGACCTGAGTTGGATTCCCAGCACCCACATGGCAGTTAACAACTGTCTGTAATTGCAAGATCTGACACCCTTACACAGTTATACATACAGACAAAACACCAATTCACATAGAAATTTAAAATAAATATTTAAAAAAAAAACACTACTTGAGATGAACAAGAAACCAAAGGTTTGGAAGCCGACACACGTCTAAAGCAGTAAGTGATGATACCACGTGTTGCATTTTCACTCTGAACTACTCTATGGGTTTAGCATTGTAGTAGGATCTCATTTAATCCTTTCTTTCTTTTTTTTTTTTTTTAAATTGAGAGATGTTATTTTTTTCTTTAAAAAAACTTTATTTATTTATTTGCCTTGGTGTTTGCCTGGAACTGGAACTACAGACAGTTGTTAGCTGCCATGTGGGTGCTGGGAATCGAACCCGGCTCCTCTGGAAGAGCATCTCTCCAGCCCTCATTTAATCCTTTCAACAGTACAGAAGTCAGTAGCATTAACCTTCCCATCCTCAGGTGGGAAAACCTAGAAAGGTTAAGTGATAACTAATACCCAGCAAAGTGGACCTCTCAGTCAACACTCTGTCTATTAGCTGTAGCCTCCTCCAGCTTGTCCATCCCTGTCAGACCCCAAGAAGCCCTTTGGACAAGGTAGGCCTTAGTTCTTGCAAACTCTCAGAATGAGCAATTCTGACACCGGACTGAGGGGAAGGTGCTGTTAAATTTCTTGATAGGAGGGGCCAGTGGGGAGTTCAGGAGTCTGCTTAGAATCTATTCTATCTTCCGGGCACGGAGGCAAAGGGGATGAGAGACCACAGAAGGAGGCAGAGACTCTGAAAGATGCAACGTTGTGCAGCGAGGTCAGGTTCATTTCTGAGTTGTTTGGGCAAAAATCCCGCCATCCAGGGAATGAAGAAAGGAGAAGGCAGCTCTTCTGCGGCCCCATCCCTCCCTCCCCCTCCTAGGACAGGGCCTAGGCTAACTGACCTGGTTTTTCCAATCCCCTAGGGTCCCAAGTAGCTGTGAGAGAAACACTGCCCTTTTGAAGAGAGAGAATCAAGTTGCCTTAGTTACCAGGAAGGCAGGCCTGTCAAATGCAGGTGCATGCAAGGAGAGACAGGCCTGATGATGTGAGAGCAGGATATGGCCGGTCTGTTGCCTCACGGAGAATCCATGGTCAGGCTCTTGATGGCATTTTTAGAGAATGCTAACTTAGTGACTGGTGGCTGTCACAGTAGAATGTCAGGACCTCTCTGATGATGTGTGGCAAGCATCTCAGCAAGGGGCCCAGATAAGTGGAATCAGCTTCACTTAAAGTGGCCTCAGTAGCATTTCTGTCACTGGCAAAGGGCTCTTTGATAAAGGAGCACTTCTACCTAGATAGCTCTAGGAGCTAGACCAGGGCTGAATCTACATGCCAATACCATGCTGTGCTTCTCCCAGGCTTGAATCCTTGTTGAATGTGAGAGCGAGAGAGAAAGCTAAGATTTTATTAATTAATCTCTGCATACAAGCCATTTAAGAGTCTAGCTCCCAGGCAGGAAACCTCTTACCAATACAGTGGGATGGGAAGATGGGAAAGGCATTCACTGTGGCTGGGCAATGAGAGCATCCTACAGAAACGCTGGTCTGGGAAGAGTAGATGGGTAGAGAGAACGAGGAGGAGAGAACAAAAAGAACAAGTGTGTAGGGTCACGTGTTCCCCACCCCCACCCCAGTGCCTCCTAGATGCTTCTAACCATGACATCTCCCAGTTGGGAAGAAACGGGATCTTTCAGTTTCAAATGTCTGCCAAAGAAAAGGGACCGAGGCTTAAATTCTCACTCAATGGTCAGCCAGGGAGGGGGGAAATGAAGCTGCATCAAGATTAGGGACACCTTTGTTGGCTTTTTCTTTTTTTCTCAGTCCTCCATTCATCACTTGCTGGCAGCAGGGACACCAGGCCGGTGGCAGCTGCTGACTTTCCCCTGTCGGCTGCCTGCTGTTGTTTCTCCCTGGTTGGGTGGCAGGCTCCCCATCCCCCCACCCTGCCAACACCTTGGCTTCTCCTGTTCTTGGGCCATCATTGGGGTATCCCAGGGATTCACCGACTGGCAGCTGACTTGGAGGGATAAAATGTCAAGATCCAGGCATCAGGTATCTGCTCCTGTGAGATACTGGGACAGCCTTCCCACCCTGCCTCTGAGGTTGCGTTATCAAGCTTCCTGAGCATTTCACTGTGTTCTCCAGGAATTGCTTTTGTGTCAGGAAGCAGTTCTGAGAGCCACAACTGGCATTGAATCATAGTGGTGTTTAAAAAAATGGATGACTTAAGTGATGTTTATCCAGCATCTGTCATGCACCAGGCCCTATTATGCATCATAGGCCCCAGCATTTTGCAGTCAGGGAAACTGAGGTAGAAAGATGTGAAGATGTGACAATTCCTAGGTCATGCAGGTGCAAGGGAGTTAAGATCTCAAAGCCTTACTCCTCCTTCCGAGCCTGCTGCCTCTCCTTTAAGTTCTGAGAGAAAGGGAAACCAAAGAGAGGAGCCTTACTTAGGAACTACAGCAAAGAAACAGGCATGGCTGTCAGTGCTTTGTCACCGTAGAGAAGAATGCATGTGTGGTTGTAGCTTGCTATAGGTATGACCCACCCCATTATTCCAGTGCACTTCATAAAGATCACCGAAGAGCACTCTTGGCCTCTAGCAAATGACATTGAACTAACTCCTCTTCCTCAACTGTAAAATAGGGAGATGTAAAAGAGGTCATGCTTACCCCCAAAGGTTTATTTGGGATGAGATGGTACCCATGAATAAGATCACAGCACACTGCCTAAGATTCCGGTTTACAGGTCAGGCCACTGCTACTTAGACTAACTTATCAACCTGTTGGGCAATAGGGGAACGAATCCCACTGTTTTCTTCTTTCCAGCCTGAGTCTCTTGATCGCCACAGCTCACCTGAGCCAGGCTGACATCAGTGTTCACCAACCATCTTGGCAGCACTCATTATATAAATAAATCAATAAACTTTTCCTCCTGGGTCTTATCAGAGGCAAGCCCTACTTTGGAATTTCTTGAGTGGAGTGACTTGCTAGTGAGCTGGCTCCAGGGCTGTGTGTGAAGCAGGGGTAATGACTTGTGGTTGTCATGGCAGAGCTAAGAAGGCTTTATTTACGTAGGAGCATTTTCTTGTAACTGCTTTCCTGGTGGGTCACTTCCCTTTCTCTGCTGAAGAATCTTGAGATTTGGGTGTGCTGGGGGTGCAGAAGGGCCCTGGCATTTATCAGTCCCACCCAGCCAGGTGTTGGCCATTCATTCCACAGGTATTTATGGAGTGTTCGCAGTGCCGGGGATCAGAGCAAAGTCCCACAGCCCTGGGGTGGACGCTTAGTTGGGAAAAACTAGCCAATGGTTAAACAGATGCTTGCATTCTGACCTGGGAATTGGCTCTCTTGAATTCCTTTACTCGTGTGAGGAAATTAGACCTGCCATGCTGGTGGTATGAATCTGGATTTGGAAACTAGAGGCCTTTGTGCCCACTATAGGGTCTTCCTGAGAGCTTGTTGTGTCCTGAGAGCTTGCTGTGGTGAGCTACTTTGAGTGCTTGGAGAGTAAGTTGTGAAATGCAAAGTCTCCGATTCATGGAATTTGCTGCAAATTGGTGAGACACATAGTAGTCTCGGAACTAAGGTGCCAGGCCCTTTGAGCCCATTTTTTTCCTCCCCAGTCTCATCCTCACACATCCACTCATTTAACAAATATTTATTGCATGATGTACCTGGAATATGCCAGCTTGCATTCCAAGCTGATGATTCAGCGTTGGGTATGACTACAAAAGTCATTCATTGCCCTTGTGAGGTTTACCCTCTAGAGCATTGATTGCCAACCTTTAGAAAATATCAGAAGGCCCTAGAGGGTACTAAAAAGTCTTGGAGGGGGAGGCTGGTTCTGGCTCAAGAATGTTTATGTCCAACAGGTCTTCTGGTCTGTACCCTACATCTTGAGAACTGACGTCCTGACTCATGCAGTCATGGCAATAAGCTGAGAGTGGGTACCGATGGTGAAATGAGTATAGGTGGAGCCATGTGGTGCTCCCCCTACACATACAGGGCCAAGGAAGTACTTTCATCGCACTTGTTGATTGTTTGGAGCATTCTTGTTCTGGTTACAATAACCAAATCACATGCTTACTTTTTAAATTATGTAGCCAGGCTGGCTTTGAACCTCTAATCCTTCTGATTTCACCTACTGCATATTGAGATTGTAGGCCTGCACTGTAACAACTAGATTCCTAGTCCCGTGAGACTTTCTTGTACATGTTGGAAGAAAGCACACAATCTGAGAAGGTTCCAGAAGCCTTGAGGCATAATCATTTTTGCTAGAATGTATAGAATGTATCTGTCCATGGCTGTGCACTGAGGAATTCAGAGCTCCCTCACTGCTGGGTGTTCTCACCACTTCCACTCCAAATAGTGCAGTGGGTATCATGTTGGGCAAAGGCCAAAGACTCCTGTTGTGGGGTCCTCACCACAATCTTCTAGGAAGCCTTACCTTAATGTACTGACCAGTACTGCAGTCTTTGGAGCAGTTCTGAGACACCAGGAGACTTGATCTTTATCAACATAAATATTTTAATATCATGCCCCTGTGTTGACTGTTCAAACCCACTGCACTTGACATCTTTGCATTTTGCTCTCGCTCTCAGATGCACTGAAAAGTCTTCCCCCACCTTCCTTGTGTTGGGTCCATAATACCTTATGAGCTACATCAGAAGATCATGGTCACCTGGATCTTCTCAGTTATAGTTACTGGGTAGTTCAGGGGCTGGTGTGTAGCAGGAGTATTTGAGCCAGGAGGTGCCTGCTTCAAGACTAAGAGTCTTAGATTCTCCCTCTCCCTCCCTCCCTCCCTCCCTCCCTCCCTCCCTTCCCCCTCCTCTCTCCTCCACCCCTCCCTCTGCCCTTCCTTCCTTCCCTGCCTCCCAGAAGCTTTAAAACAGGTTTTTTTTTTGATAGCTTTGACTGTCCTAGAACTAGCTCCATAGACCAGGCTGGTCTCAAACTCACAGAGATCCTACTGCCTCTGCCTCCTCAGTGCTGGGATTAAAGGTGGGCACTGTGGCCACCGATGCTTGGTGTGTTCTGTTTCTGGTTCACCCTTGTAGGAGCAAGTCTGTTGCTCCTTTCATGACTGGATCTCCACAACTCCCAAACAGGGACTCAAGGACCTTTGATTTCTTTGCATAATAGAGAATAAGGGGATATTGTTGGAGCTAGTGAGTAATAGAAAAAGAACAGTAGTTCCCAGCTAATGCTACATATTAGAACTACCCATCATTAATGTTCCAAATCTGCACACACAGCCCACTCCTGGAGGTTCTGGCTTAGTTGGTTTATGGTACAGCCTGATTGGGATTTCTAGGAATTTCCCATTGAGAAAAGGATGTGGTGGTGTGCCCTTTTGACCTCAGCACTAAGGACAGTGGTTCTCAATCTTCCTAATGCAGTGACCCTTTAATACAGTCCCTCATGTTGTGGTGACCCCCAGCCATAAAAGTATTTTTGTTTCTGCTTCATAGCTGTAGTTTCACTACTGTTATTAATCATAATGAAAATATCTGTGTTTTCTGATCGTCTTTGGTGATCCTTGTGAAAGGGTATTGGATGCTCAGGTTGAGAAATGCTGACTTAGAAAGTAGAGAAAGAGAGTGGGGAGTTTGAGACCACTCTGGGCTATATAGTGAGAGTTCCAGTTCAGCCTTCAGTGCATGGCAAAGCCCTGCCTCAAAAAGAAAAATAGACTAGAAAATTCCCAGTTGTCTCTAGGGGTGTATCTAGATTTCTGGTCAAATTTGAATGAGATTGTGTGAAAGCACAACATAAAGGGCAACCATGTGAACGTCATCTCAAAACTTATCATTCATTATACAGTTCTACCTGGGAAAATTGAGGTGATGCAGGAAGTGCTAAAAAAATAGTATCAAGAGGTGGAGAAGTGGGTATCTAGAGAAAGTCAGGTACTTTGCTTTTTGTAATTTTCCCTCCTCTATACTAACTTATATTGATTTCCTGATGTACGGAATATCAAAGGTTCCTTTCTACCTGGATGTGAAAATCTTCCACTCTTGTTGCATTTGTAATGCTTTGAAATAACTTGGTCTAAGCTGTGTAGTGTTGTCAGCTTGGGAGCCGGCTCAGCTTCCTTTCTACCAGCAGGACTGGCTCTGGCTTCTGCCCATGCACCTGCATCCACCAGCCTCTTGAAGAACAGGTGCTGGTGTTTACCCCTCTGCGTCATTGCTTGTTGACCAGAACTGATACTGTCTAATGCTTATTAAGACTTTACTTTGTGTCAATCTCCATGCTGTATGCTTTAACTGTATCATCCATCTTCATTCAAGTTAACAATGCTGAGGTAAGAACTCCTGCCATCTCCATCCTGCTGGTGGGGAAACTGGGGTTATGGGGCATGGAAAACTTCAGTGGCAGGCTGGAGAGATGACTCAGAGGCTAAGAGCACTGACTGTTCTTCCAGAGGTCCTGAGTTCAATTCCCAGCAACCACATGGTGGCTCACAACCATCTATGATGACATCTGGTACCCTCTTCTGTACACTGTATATATAGTAAATAAATAATTAAAAAAAACAAAAAGAAAGAAAACTTCAGTGGCAGAATCGTCATGTGAACCACTTCACCTCCTTCATGTTCTTCACCACTCTGGAGGAGAGGCTAGGCTATCTGTTAAGGAGCGCAACCACAGCTCACTTCACAGTTTACCGCCATCCCTTCAAGACAGCCACTTGAAGTCACTTAGGGCTTTTTGCTTGCTCTATTCCTGCTTTGGAAACTGTGCCTCTCAGCAGGCAGGGTTAGTGAATCCTTCCGAGTCCACTGGGTTCGTCAGCATCCCTTCTGGTAATGGTTTCTTTGGCCACAGCTCCTATCTGTGGTGGAGACTTCTTCCTTCTTAGAGACCCTGTTCTGCTTAATGGAGCTCAGTCAGGTGATTTGGCTCCAATCACCCTTGCTAGTCAAGAACCAAGTCTTGCTGTGGCTTTAGGGACATAGATAGACAATGGGTTTGGTCTGAAGCATTTTTGCTCAGTCACTGGAACATCCTTCTGGATGCTTATTTTGATTTAGAAGTCAAGTGGGTCATCTGGGACTTGGTTTACTGAACAGGAAGTGGATCTGGCCATGCTTGGATTATCTTTCGCTTGTACACATTGGGAAGAGCTGAAACTAAAAAATTCTAAGCCAAGTGTGGTAGCGCTTGGAAGGCTGAGACAGGAGGAGCCTAAGTCTGAGGCAACCTGGGCTAAACTATGAAACCCTGCCTTGGAAAGGAAAATAAACAAAACAAAAGCAAAGAAAGGAGGTAAAAGGATTCCGTGAGTTTTAATGTGTGAGTCCTGCTGGGCACTGTACAAGGGATGGGTGTAGCAGCGGACAGGGCCAAACATCCCATCAGCACTCACAGTGATTAGACAAATGACGGCTAACTATAGGAGCACGCCTAGACTGTGAACAAACCCATCAGACAAAACGATGGCCGACTATGAAAACATAGAGGATAGTGCATAAGAAATAACCTGCTGCTGAGTGGTGGCTGCACACACCTTTAGTCCCAGCACTCGGGAGACAGATGCAGGTGGATCTCTTTGAGTTTGAGGCCTGAAGAGTCTGGTCTACAGAGCAAGTTCCAGGACAGGCTCCAAAGACACACAGAGAAACCCTGTCTTTAAAAAACAAAAATGTTAAAAAAAGGAAAGAAGAAAGGAAGGAAGGAAAATAACATGTCATGTTAATGACACCAAAGGTCAAGGCCCACAGTTGGAAAGATTCGAAGGTTAAAAAAAAAAAAAAGTGAATTTTTTTCTTTAGTTTAAATAAGACCACTTCTTCACCTCTTTAGCCTTTCTTCATTACAGACACAAGTCCATGGCACAACACTGGCAATAAACGGTATTCTTGATTTTAGCCAGGGAGCTTTCTCTTCCCCAAGGCAGTATGATCTGTTGACCTGTGTCACTCTGGAGATTCCCTGCACTATTCATCCTAGTCCAAATCTCTAGATGAGATCCAGACCCAACTCTAGGAGAAAAGACCTCCCAAGTGCTTAGGATGGAATCTTAGGTCGGTTCACTACTGCCCAAGGGGGCAGAACTGTGCAAATCACAAGAGATCCAAAGAGAACTGTTAGCCCCTCAGCCTCCCTACAGCTCAAAATCCCTTCTTGGCTCTTTTTTTCTCAGGTTTCTATGGACTTTTCTGCCAGTTTAGATTCCATCCCAGATTAGTGCTTCAGCCTGTGTACCTTGCCCTGCCCCCCCTTACCACACCCCCTGCCTACAACCCTGCCATGCCTCAGCACTTACCATCCATCCTCTCTACCACTACTCTTGGAACAAAGTTTCAGGCATCATGAGAGGCGGCGCAGAGGTATAATCCTTGGCTCCCAGTAGACGGTGGCCAGTGCTGACGCTCATTCTTACAGGGAAGTATGGGGGAGTTTGCATTCTTTTCCTTCCTTCCCTGCTCATCCCTAGCAGTGTCCCCAGACTCCCAGCCATTAGGCTTGCTGCTCTCAGGGGCCCCCTCCCAAGTGTGCACATGCTAGGTAGGCACTGTGTGTGTGTAAATTTCAGCAGCCCTGTAGACTGCTGCAGATTTACACACAGATGTCATCTTGCTCTCAAATGTGTTGAAGCATGAAGTTGTTCAGTTTTTTTGTTTTTTTTTTTAATGTTTATTGGTGTTTTGCCTGCATGCATGTCTGTGTGAAGGCACCAGAAGCCCTGGAACTAGAGTTAGAGACAGTTGTGCTGGGAATTGAATTTGGATCCTCTGGAAGAACTATCTCCCCAGCCTCTAAAGAAGATATACAGTGCAGCATGGGCCTTTCCTCTGCCTGGGTCCCATCACCCCTGCCCATAGGAAACTGCTACTTCCAAAAAAATGTCCAACTTGAGTCTCCCCTCTCTCCACCAAGCTGCCAAATTCTGTTCTTTTTTTCCAGGGTGTGGCGCCTCATTCCTTCTGTGTTCTTATAGGGGTTGAGGTAACAATAGAAACCAAACAAGAAGACTCTCCCTCTGTTGGCTAGCCTGGGCTCAACTTAAAGTTCCTGTGTCACAGTCCAGGCTGGCCTGTGCCCACTTTCTAAGCCTCGTTTTCCTCACTAATAAGACAAGAATAATCGTAGTGCTGGCTTTACTGTTGTTGTTATTATTTGAATGGCATTCTGAAACCGTTCTTACTCTGTCTGCAACCCAGGCTGACCTTCAACTGTTGGCGATCCTCCTGCCTCAGCCTTCCAAGTACTGAGACTAAAATATAGACTATCCCTTTTGCTTGTTTGCTTTGAGACAGAGCATCATTATGTAGCTCTGGCTGTCCTAGAACTAGGTAGACCAGACTGGCCTCACAGAGATCAGCCTGCCTCTGCCTCCCAAGTGCTGAGACTAAAGGTGTGCACCTCCATACCCAGCAATGAACTTACTTTTGTAAGTTCATTTGTAAGTAAGATGTGTAAGATGTGGGCCTCAATAGCCAACATAAAAGCCAGGTGTGGGTAATGGAAACAGAAGAGTCCCTAGAGTGCTGGTCTAGCTGAATCAGAGAGCTCCAGGTCCAATAAGAGACTCTGTCTCAAAATAGGAGGTGGTGGAAAGTGATAGCCCAACGTAGACCTCTGACCTACACACACACACACACACACACACACACACACACACACACACAATGTTCCTTCACTCCTTCCCCCACACAAACATTCATTCATACCCACAAAATGCATAAGCAAATAAATAGCCCTTTCTGGGCTAGGTGTATATCTCAGCGATAGAGCACTTAAAATGCTTAGCATTCGGGAGGCCCAGATTTTATCCCTAGCACTATGAAAATAAAAAACACACAAAACTCCCCAGATTTCTTATGCTTACTTAGATATCTTGTGTTAGGGACTATTTCAGAGAGACAAGCAAGTAAAACTACTATGCAAAATATCCATGCCTCCTTTACCTGTCTGCTTGCCTTGTGTGCGGTTTCTCTCCCTCTGCATATGGCTTCAAAGCTCTGTATGGGATGTAAATGCTTGCGACTAGAGGTATTTCCAATTTCTTCCAGCTTTGGTGTGTTTGCATGCACATTGTACACCACCTTGGGACTGGTGGCCAAGTCAAAACACAGTATTCACTGGTGTTTTGTGGACACCCTGTATGCACAGGCTGAAGATTATTTTATACATTTTCAGTAATTTTGTTCATGCGACACAGATCTGTGGGGTGGAACTTTCCATTTGCATGTTATGTTGATGCTCAAAATTTTCAGATTTCGGAGTGGCTGGGGTCTAGGGATGTTCAACTTTAAGTATTCAGAAAACCATCTTATTTAAGAAAAGTTGAATTCTTTTTGTTTTTAATTTTTAATTTTACAAAGTGCTTCCCACCCTCACAGGGCCAATACTCAGTAGATGGGAATTAACCAAATCCACAGCACCAGTCCTTTGCTTCTAGTCCATGTGGGTCAGGACAGTTCCGAGCCTGCCCTGCACTAAGCTTTCCCCTTGCATAGCTCCCCACCTCCCATTAGATAACCACTGGGACCACATAGCCTGAGACCACCCCCCACCCCACTTCTGCTGGTTTAGAGAATGCCTGAGTTAGGAAGAACTGTTGTAGTATGAGGTTTGCCATCTGTAGTGTGAGCTTTCTGGCGCCATCCGGCCATTAGCCCAGACCTGCCTGCGGCCACTTTTCCCCCAAAAAATGACTCAGACACTTACATTAATTTTATCCTGCTTGGCTTATGTCTCAGGCATATTGCTAGCTAGCTCTTTCAACTTAATTCAACCCATTTCCATTAATCTGTGCTGCCACAAGGCTGGTGGCTTTACCTATTTCGTTACATCTTGCCTCATGGGCTGCTGGATCGTCTCTGGCTTAACTCCACCCCCGTCCTACCTATGCTGTGACCCCTCCACCTACTATGGTGCCAGCATAGGTCAAAACAGCCCCTTTATTTAAAGAATGATATTGGCAGCATACAGAAAGACATCAAACTGTTCTAGTCAGGGAGGCTGTAGCTCACTTCGAATAGTGCTTGTCCAGTGAGTACAGGGCCCTGGGTTGAGAGAGTTAGATGGCTGTAATGTAATTCCAGCATTTAGATGTTGAGGCAGAAGGAACAGAAGTTCAAAGTTCTCTTCATATACATAATAAGCCTGAGATCAATCGGCCTGGGATACATGAGACCCTGTCTCAAAACCAAAAACCAAAATGTTCACTCTGATTCAAAATCACGGTGGCCTATGAAGGCCATATCTAGAAAATCACAGTGGCCTATGAATGCCATATCTAGAAAAACAAAACAGAAAAGACTGGGGCAGGGGAGGGGGAGGGGTGGGAGGGGTTCTCAGGAAGCCAAAGTTAGGAACTCCGACCCACCTGGGCAGGTGGGAGCCTCAACAAGTGACTGGGAGCAACTGAGGTACCTCAGTCCCCCTAATCTTCCCGCTGTCCTCCCCAAATCCCCATGTATGAGTATACCTTTTCCTAACCTACAACACTAGTGAACTCGTAACTACACAGAAAGGCTAGTAGCTAGTAGTCTACTGTAGTGTTCTTATGCTGGTAACCCAAATAGTATGTGGGACTCTAGCTAACCTCAAGTCCTCAGTCTAGAAAGAAGCAATAACAGATGCTGATTAAAATGCTATGGGACTGGCCTTGAACTGGACTCCCATGGTATACAGTCATGTACTGACCATAGCAGCTGCTCACTAGGGCCGTGTCACCAGCCACGGGCATCTGTAGAGCATCCCTTCTCAGAACCATAAGAGCAATTGTTCTAAAGCCAATGGCAGCAGCACACAGGGTCTGGTGGCTACTACATCTGAACATTTATCTTGTTCCAGACCATCCCCGTGGCAAACGCCTGTTTATTCAGAAGAGCCCTATCCTTTACAGCATGTGCTGTGTAACGGCCTGCACTTTTGGCAGGTCCCAGGAGTGTGTGGGATGTGAGCATGGGCCCCTAAGTGTTGAGTGTTCCAGGTTCTGTGGCTTCCTTTCTTGGTGCAGCCCCAGCCTCCTGTGAGCTCTGATCTGGGATATGCCACATGGTTATGGTGTCACTTTTATAGCCAGCTATAAACGTTATCAGAAAGGAACGTCTTAGCGATTCTCAAAGCCCCACATGGAGTAAGGTATTGAAGCTGGGTGGGGTGGACGACGGGGTTCACCTGATTAGGTGTTCACACCTGCTGAGAAAATGCAAGGCCATGAGGCCACATGACGGTGACTGGCAGGGCTGCCTGCCAAAGGTTAGAGTGGATTCAGGCCAAGCAGTAGAACACCGGGCTAGTGATGGGTCCTCCCAGGAGCATTCTGTTTACTGGCTGGCGGGTATGAGAAAATGGTAAGGTACCTAACATACCACAGAGGCAGAATTACAGACCATGGACAGGTGCAAGATGAGGAGGCACTGAGTTTGTCAGCAAGCGCGTGTGGGTCAGTTTCCCCAGAACAAGGCACTAAAAGCAGGGACTTGAAGGGGTCCCAGGCTTGGGCTAACCAAGCCAGGGCCCTGCATGTAAACCATGGCCTGAGCCTGGGGCCTCACAGTGTGACTCTTACTCTGAGGATTTCAATCAGAGGGTAGGAAGCTAGCCACAAGCAGCAGAGTGCTGGTTAATGTCTAGCATAAAGGTGGCAAGGAAGTGTGGCCAGATTCCAGAAATTTTTCCCTTCCAGATTAGGACACTGCTCTTCCTGGTAGGGCTCACCTGTGACCTGTGTTTCGGGTGAGCAAGGACCTTGCCCCACACATTCCTGAGATAATGCCCAGGCGCTGCCAATGCCTTCCCCTCACCCCCATCCTCCCTAGAAATCCCTGTAGTGTGTGGGAGAGACGTTGACACCCTTTCTGGGTTCACTTCTAGTATGTTCCACATCGTGTGTGTCTGTGTAAATAACCAAAGAACAAGCCATTAGCAGTCGGTCCATCTGAAGACAATAAAGCAATATTCTGTCAAAGCCAAAAAAAGCTTCAGCCATCCATTGCTTCAAGGCAGGATTTCTGAGTTCGATCCCCAGACCTTGTTTAGCCACCTCTACACAATTGTGTGAGCTGAGTAGAATAAAATTTCAGGGTTCCTGGAGATCTGCGTTTTTCCTCCCTCCCTCCCTCCCTCCCTCCCTCCCTCCCTGCTGTCCTCCCTTCCCCTCCTCCCTCTTCCCTTCCTCTCTTTCTCCCTTCCGATCCTTTCTCCCCTCCTCCCTCCCTCCCTCCATTTTTTTCTCACACATTACAATCCTGACGACAGTGTCCCCTCCCTTCATTTCTCCCTGCTCTTCTTCCCAGGAATCTGCATTTTCAGTGTTTCCTGGTTGGTTGATTCAAGTATGGCTGCTTTGAGACTCTTGTATCCATTGTGGCGGTCTTTCCCTAGAAGGTGCTCGCTCCATCTGAGTGCTTCTGTGGGGCCCACCGTAGCTTCCACTGTCTCATGACTGCTCCACTCAGTGGCCAAGCGTCCTGTGGGGTCTCCCAGGCTTCGTTAGAGTTTGGCAGTCCTCAGTGAGAGGATACCTGTGAAGGGGTTGGCAGGCTGGGGACCCCTGCAGAGTAGGCCAGGGAGCACCGCTTCCTACAAACAGTTTGCTGTCTGTTTCCTGCCAAAGGGCCTGAGCACTGGAGCCAAAGGAGAGCTCAAGTTGAGACTGGCAGGAGGTATTGGGAGTTGATTCGACTGTGGTGTCCTTGGGGAAGTTCAGCTGTGTGTGTGTGTGAGTGTGTGTGTGTGTGTGTGTGTGTGTGTGTGTGTGTGTGAGAGAGAGAGAGAGAGAGAGAGAGAGACAGAGAGAGAGAGAGAGAGACTCATGCAGCCCAGAATAGCCTCAAACTGGCTTTGAAGTGAGTAGCTATCGATGATCTTAAACTCCAGATTCTTCTATGTTGCCCCCAGGGTGCTGAGATTACAGGCATACACACCATACTGCGTTTAGGCAGTGCTGGGGATCCAGCCCAAGGCTTCATGCATGCTAATAAGATCTCTAATGAGTAAGCTCCATGGTTAGCCCGTGTGTGTTTCTGTGCGATGAGGCTGGTCTTGAACTTCTGATCTTCCTGCGTCCGTCTCCAAAACGCTGGTATTGTAGGAGTGTGTCACCATACCTGGTGGCTCTTCTGTCTGTATTTGGGGAAGATGCTGTTGTTTGAACGTCTTTCTGCTGTGGGGGGGAAAGAAGACCCTGCCACTTTCCAACACAGAGGAAGAGTCTTGGCTTTGCATGGGTGCAGTGCTCAGGCCACCCTACCCTCCTTGAGGTAGGAGGAACAGAAAAAGGGGGCTGCCGGCCAACAAGCTCAGTGGGTTTCCCACAGCTTCCTTCGAGCTCACTGGCATGGTCTGCCTGAGAGATTTCACCATTACTATTGGCCCAACCTGTAACCGTTGACCCAATCACCAAACACCAGGCTAAACTGCCAGTGCCCTAGACAGGCTGTCTCTGTTGTATTGGTTGTGAGGAAAGCCGGGTTCCTGATATCCAAGATTAGTGTTATCACCCAGACCTGAAAAACAAAACTCTCTCCTTGTTCTTCCATGCTTGAGCCCCACCCCCCAAACCTGCCTTACCAGTCACAGAGCCTCCTGAACTGCCTCATAGTAAGTGGTGAGACTTGGAAAGGGCAGGCCTGATGCAAGCAGGCCCTCATGCTGACCACAGCCTAGAGATTGGGGAAGGGCCCCTCTCTGTATAAGGCTTAGAACTGGAAGCCTTGAAAAGGAAGAGAAAATTGGCTGAAGGGCCCCAGCAGTAAATGCTTCAAGAACAGAGCTGGTGAGTCAAGATTTCAATATATATATATGATGGTAATGGTAAAAAATTATCTTGCGAGCTACATGGTGACTGCTGGCAGGAGTGTCATTTATTGGGGTCATATATACTTTTACTTTTTTTATTATTTATTATGTATACAACATTCTGCCTCCACTATGCCTGTGTGCCAGAAGAGGGCACCAGATCTCAAGATAGATGGTTATGAGCTACCATGTGGGTGCTGGGAATTGAACTCAGGACCTCTGGAAGAACAGTCGGTGCTCTTAACCTCTGAGCCATCTCTCCAGCCCCACTTTTTCTTTTCTATTGTCCTCATCTCTGGCAGCTGAGACCCAGAGAGGTATAGGAACTTTCTACAGTCACACAGCAAGTTGGCAAGAGTGCTGGGATCCCTGCCCACACTGCATTGTCTCTTGAAGGCTGTTGGCTTGTGATTGTGCTGCCATTTCATAGAACCTTCTTCTGCATGTTCTAACTAAAGAATTAGTTAAACTTTCACGCACTCTGGGTTGCAGAGGCTGGTGGTGTTTGCGTTCTGGACGAAGTTCTTACCTCATTCCTGGATCCCACAGATCCTGTTCTGAGGACAAGAGGGGTCCAGAGGTGAGCAGTGTAGCTGGAAGAGGTGGACCTTGGCCATCCTCTGTTCAGGTCACCTGCCACAAATTTCTTTTTGCTTCCTACCCACTTACTCTAGCTGTGCACAGCCTCCTGTCCTGGGTCCCTACTGTCCCAGCTCCCTGGAGAGACAGGGAAGAAAGGCCAGTGCTGATGATAGCTCTGATGACATTGCTAATAGATCAAGGAAGAGGTCCTCCCAGATGTCCCCATCTTCATTCAGAGATCATTCTGCAAAGCACTGACAGGGTGACATGAGAAAATTCCGCACTCGTGAGAATACTTCTGCAAGCCCTATGCTCTGTGGAATCCAACTTTCATGGAACAATCAGCTTTGTTTCTGTTTTGTCAAAAGATGATTTTTAAAATCTGATTTAAAAATCTGTAGTTTAAACTGGGCAGTGGTGGTGCATGCCTTTAATCCTAGCACTTAAGAGGCAGAGACTGGGGAATCTCTGTGAATTTGAAGCCAGCCTGGTTTACAGAGTGAGTTCCAGGACAGCCAGGGCTGATACACAGAGAAATCCTGTCTCGGAAGAAAAAACAAATCTATAGTTTAAACTAGACCTGTTGGCTCATGCTCTTATTCCAGCACTTAGGAGGCAGAGGTAGGAGACTAGTGCAAGTCTGGAGCCAGCCTTGAAAAAAAAGTTTCGTTTTGTTTTGTTTTGTTTTTAAGGGGATGGATGGATGGATGGATGGATGGATGGATGGATGGTCAGGCAAGCAAAGGAGTCGATGAATTGTCTGGGGCTATTCTTTGCTTTGGATTTTCATGTGGACCAAGGGAAGTCCACAGTACTTGGTCTGTTTGCAGTGTTTTCTCACTCCCCAAAGTTCAGAAGTGGAATCAGCCCATTATATTTTTTTATTAGATTGTTACTCAGGATGATCCTGACCATAATTACAGATAAAGATCCTCAGCCTTATTATATAGAAGCTTTTATAGTTTACATTAAGGGAAACTTGGTTATTATCATATTGAAAACAAAGCCATGCCTTATAGTTCACTGGCTGACCTCAGACTTAGCACACAGCTAAGAATGTCCTTGAATTTCTGGTCCTCCTGCCTCTACCAGGGTTGACTGCTGGGATTTCAGGCCTGTACTTCCATGTCTGATGCATGTGGTGTCTCCTGCATTCTAGGCAAGCATTTTACCAACTGAGTTGCATCTCCGGTCCTCAAACTAAACTATATATTACTTTAAAAATATAATAGAATATTTGTCATTTTAATGCTTTACTTTTAAATATTTGCGTGTGTGAGTGTGAGAGTGTCTGTGTGCGTGTATGTGCCCTGGAAGCCAGCAGAGAGCATTGGATCCCCTGAAGCTGAAGTTACAGGCACTTGTGAGCTACCTGATGTGGGTGCTGAGAACTAAACTCTTTTCTGCCAGAGCAGCATGTGCTGGTAAGCCATCTTGCCCACCCCTTTTAGCCATTTAAAATTATACAACTGAGTGACATGAAGACATTCATTCCCACTGTTGCACAACTATCTCCACTGTCTAACTCCAGAACAGTCTTCATCTTGCAAAACTGCCACTCTGGAAGTGGGGCGGCACAATCAGAGGCAGAGTGTCCACTTTGCACTTGGGAGGCGCTAGGATTGGTCACCCTAATTCCAAAGCCATCCACCCTTTAAATGGCAGTTCCCTATCCTTCTCTTCCTCCAGAATCCTGTGGTAGCCACCATTCTACCTCTGCCTCTGTGAACTTGACCTCTCTATGGATGTCATGTAAGTGGACTCACAGCATTTGTCTCTGGGTCTAGCTGTTTCATTTAACACACTGCCCTCAAAATGCATGTAGCCAGTAGGCTGTGTCAAATTTCCTTCCCCCTGTATACCACATTGTGTTTGTGCACTCCTTTGTGGCCCCAGGTTACTTTCACCTTCTTGTTATCATGACTAATGCTGCTGCCGACATGGTGCCCAAATACCTGTTTGTGCTGTGCTGTTGGCCACTGTGAGCACAGACGCAGAAGCAGGGGGCCCATGCCTATTGTACGTCTTCTGTTTTGAGGCTTTCCCACAGGGTCTGCATCATTTCATGTTCCTGCCAGCAGTTAGCAACAGCTCCTGGTTCTTCAGGTCCCTGCCAGCACTTACTTCCTGCTGTCTTAGTAGCCACTCTAATGAGTCTGAATTGTATCTTCTTGTGATTTGGATTTGGTTTTGTCTTTAATGATGAAAGAAATGTTTTGTGAAAATATTCAGGTAGCAAACCCTTAGTCATGTTGCCAGGTGTTCATCCCAGCTCCATTCCTCACTTTGTTCTTTAAGTCATTTCTCTCTCTCTCAGTCTCTCTCTCTCTTTTGACCCTCCCATCTGCAAGATGGGCTAAACAGTAAACTATATGAAAAGTCTCAAAATCATGTGAATGCTAAGAAATGAATCATGGTTCTCTGCAAGAGCAGCAAGTGCCCTTAACTCCTGAAGCCAGCTCTCCAGTCTCTAAATAAATTTTTGGGATTATTTATATCATAGACTTATGTAAACTTATTATAAAAATATTTTTATGCCTATTACTTATATGCTAGGGACTTATAAAACTTTATAAACAAAAAAAAAAGTTGTAAGTAAAAAAATATTGTTATTTGTTTTTTTGAGAGAAGGTTTCTTAGTGTAGCCCTGGCTGTCCTAGAACTCACTCTGTAGACCAGGCTGGCCTCAAACTCACAGATTTGCCTGTCTCTGCTTCCCCAGTGCTAGGATTAAAGGCATGTTCTACTTCTGCTCGTTGAAAAAGTCTGTTTTAAAGACATTATTATTATATGTAGATGTATATCTGTATATAGGTATGCCCATGTGTGTGGGTGCATTAGTACCCTTCGAGCTGGGACTGAGGTATCTGGGAGTGGTAAGACATGGCTGATAGCAGGAGCTGAACACAGATCCTCTGCAAGAGCAGCAGGAAGTTATTTGTTTTGGTTTTAGGGTTTTGGGGGTTTTGTTGTTGTTGTTTGGTTTTTGGGTTTTGTTTGTTTGGTTTTTGAGATAGGGTTTCTTTGTGTTTTCCTGGCTGGCCTGGAACTTGCTCTGTAGACCAGGTTAACCTCAAACTCACAGACAACCACCTGCTTCTGCCTCCTCGGTGCTGGGATTAAAGGCATGCGCCATCATCACCTAGCTGATGCACTTTTAACTGCTGGGTGTCTTCACAGCCCCAACAAGTAGAAGCTTAAGAAAGCCTGCCATAGAACGGTGCATGTGTTGTCTCGGGGCGGGGCTTGAACAGAGCATAAACTGCCACCTTCCATCACCTGGGTGTGTTTTCTTCTTTGGCTTGTCATTTTTCAATGTCTTGCTTGAAAGATGTGAGTGAGATGATAGCTAAAACCTGGTAGGATGAGCAGCACTTCAGGGGAAGAATCATGGACCCCTTCAGGATCCCTCTTGAGATGATGGGTGGTGCCTGAGTGAGTGTATGTAGCTGGCAGCTGCTAGGAACATCTGAGAGTGAAGTGTGAAAAACTAGCTGCCACATCCTATCAGCCAACAGCCATTAGAACAAATGATAACAGCTATTAAAGCTAGAGACGCTCAAGGAATATGAAGAGCAGCATCTTTTCATAGGGCACTGAGTCCCCCTCTAAACGCCACATCTCCTGAGGCTCTCCATAGTGCACATCTGGCATACCACCATGGGGGTTGCTTCTAAGAGCACCAGAACCTGGATGCAGCTTCCTCAATGTCTTGGGGCAGCAGCCTAACTTGACCCCTCCCCCCTGGGGAAGATGACATGGGAGAGAGCAGTTGTGGGTGCGCGCTTGTGTGTTTTGTTTCTTTATTGCCGAATTCAACACCCTTAGTAAGGCCCGAAGAACAAATGCACTAAGGGAGGGAGAACTTGTGCCTTCCTTCCTTCCCCATCTCTGCCTGGCTGTGCTCGTTCCCATGGCCCAGTCTAAGTGTCATTTGTGCAGGAGCTACTGAATAGACCCAAGGTCAGAGAGACATGCTCCCAGGGACACAAGTTCTCCTCTGGATCAACTATTTAGTTGCCACCAGCTGATAGTTCATGTTGTTTCTTTGTCATGTCAGCCTAAAAACAAATTTCTTTCTCTCTCTCTCTCTCTCTCTCTCTCTTTTTTTTTTTTTTGAGACAGAGTTTCTTTGTATAGCTTTGGCTGTCCTGAACTAAATCTATAAACTAGGCAGGTCTCAAACTCACAGAGATCTTCCTGCCTTTGTGTCCTGAGTGCTAGAATTGAAGATGTGTGCCACCACCATCCTGCTTTTTTTAAAAAATGACATTTATGTATTTGTGTGTGTGTGTGTGTGTGTGTGTGTGTGTGTGTGTGTGTGTGTACATATGCACATGTGCTTGCAGGAGCCAAGAACTATTGTAGTTGATGAGGGCTGGGAGGATTCTTTACGCTTTGCATACAACACCATCTTTGTCTTAAATATTTAGTTCTGAAGCATCAAAGCAGCTAAAGGCAGTACGTGACTAAAGAGGCAGGGCTATGTCTCAGAGATCATATTTTGGGGAGTGGATAATAGCAGATTCAGCCTGCAGCCTAAGATATACCACCTGGTGTCTGAGTTAATAAGCCTAAAGAGAGCAGGAGCCCTGTCTGTCATATAGATGGCTTACCCCCAACACCTCGCAAAGGGCCTCCCTGTTATTTAGTGAATGCCAGTCATTTCCGTAGAGACAGTAGTTAGCTGCTCATAGTATAGGTCAGACAGCGGTTCACTGTCAAAATAGATGTTGGCTTTTTTGTTATGCTGTTGGCTTTCTTGTTATATTTTTAAAAAGACAAAGATGGTAAAATATACCTGTGATTGCAGCACATTGTAGCAAGGGGATCTGGAGAACAAAAGCAGCTGGAGATACATAATGACACCTTTTTGTAATCTTTCCCTTTCCCATTACCCGCAGCCAGTTAGGGTTGGAATACTGGCCCTGTGTTGACATGAGGACCCAAGCTGCCTACCCCACTCTACTTTATATTGACATTTTTTTAAAACTCCTTAGTTTGACAAAAGCCTCACTGACTAGTTAGTAAGTCAACCCCACACCAGATCAAAACACCATTCTGTAAAGTCTGACCGAGAGCTCATATGCGTTGTATAATAGGAAAGTAACTGGTTTGCAAGAATAGCAATAGAAACAGGGATGCCAGACGTGGTGGAATTGGCTGGAGTGACTTTAAAACAATTGTTATAGGTAGGCTTGAAGAGTCAGAGGACAGGAAGTCAAGAGAGAGGAAACAGAATGAAAGTTCTAGATGGAAACTACCATATCTGAAAGGGAAAATGTGCTATTGGATTTATTGCTGATAAACCGGACACTGTAGGGAAACGGCTAGGGAGCATGAATGAACACTAGAAAAAGTGTCAGACTAGAACAGAATAAGGAGAAAGCTGGGGTTAGGGGTTTAGAACCTTAGTGCTATATAGGGTAGTATAAAGCAGTCTAAGAAATGTATATTTGCTGGGCATGGCCAACCAAAGCCACATAGACCCCGTAGGAAATAAAGAAAAGAAAAAGAATGTGATTGGAGGCTGGAGAGATGGCTCAGTGATTAAGTACAAAGTATCCTTTGTAACTCCAGCTCCAGGGGATCTGACACTTTCTTCTAAACTCAGAGGGTACCTTCCTCATGTCCACACACATAACACATACATATATACACAAACACACACACACACACAAAATAAAATATATCTTAAAAATAAAAAAATGTATATTAGAATTTGTTGCATGAATTCTGGTTGTAATGAAAGAAACAAATGAAGTGTAAGGCTCTGAGAAATCACCAGTAGAGCTACGTAACACAAGATGTGAAATTCTTAACAGACAAGCTTGACTCTACACAGGAAATTAAGGGCACCGGAAACACAAAGAGGGTTGTTTGGTTTTGATTTTAAGTCCAGTCTCACATTGCAGTCTAGGCTAGCCTTGAACTTTCTATCTTCCTGCCTCTTGCCTCAGTTTCTCCCATTGGCCACCAGCCAGCCCAGATTTCAATGACTTTTTTTTTCTTTATTTTGTTAAGAGATTTGACTATTTAAACTAAAGCAGACATCATAATGATGCATTGTGGGTAAATTCCTTAAAAGCTGAAAAGTAGACACAAGAAATCAAGACAGAGATGAAGAAAATACAAAACAAAGGGAAAGAAGGTTGATTTAAAGTCAACCACATCAGTAATTTATTAAAAATAAATGGACTCGGGGCTGGAGAGATGGCTCAGCGGTTAAGAGCACCCTCTGCTCTTCCAGAGGACCCTGGTTCGATTCCCAGCACCCACATGGCAGCTCACGGCTGTCTGTAGTTCCAGTTCCAGGCAAACACCAAGGCAAATAAATAAAATAAAGTTTTAAAATAAATAAATAAATAAATGGACTGACAGAGGTGGGGAGGGGGGTGGCACATGCATGCCTTTAACCCCAGCACCCAGGAGGCAGAGGTAGGCATATTTGTGAGTCTGAGGACAATCTGGTCTAAAGAGTGAGTTCCAGGAAAGCTGGGCTACACAGAGAACCCCTGTCTTGAAAAACAAAACAAGGGCAAGCAGGCCCCTCGGAAAAAGTCTCAAGGGAAAACACAGCAGGATAGAAAGCTCACAGACTTCTACCCGGTGCGAAGGAGCACCAAGAAGAGCAAAGCGAAGCTGCAGTCTGAAGAAAGGAAAAAAATAGATGAACTGATTGAGAGCGGGAAGGAAGAAGGCATGAAGATTGATCTCATTGATGGAAAAGGCAGGGGTGTGATTGCCACCAAGCAGTTCTCCCAGGGAGACTTTGTGGTGGAATACCATGGGGACTTCATTGAGATCCCCAATGCCAAGAAGCGGGAGGCTCTCTCTGTATGCACAAGACCCTTCCACAGGCTGCTACATGTACTATTTTCAGTATCTGAGCAAAACCTACTGCGTGGATGCCACTCAAGAAACCAATCGCCTAGGGAGGCTGATCAATCACAGTAAGTGTGGGAGTTGCCAGACCAAACTGCATGACATCGATGGCGTGCCTCACCTCATCCTCACCGCCTCCGAGACATTGCGGCTCGGGAGGAGCTTCTGTACGACTATGGTGACTGCAGCAAGGCCTCCATTGAGGCTTACCCTTGGCTGAAGCATTAACCATGTGGCCTCCCTGCCACCCTGCTTCCTTTAAAGGACAAAGTGTCCTCAATGGGAAATGATTTTTTTTTTACACACACACTTACTCTTAGCTAATTACTTCAGATGTTTTTAAAGTATATTAAAGATGCCCTTTCATGTAGTATTTAAATATCTGTTACAGGTTTCCAAGGTGGACTTGAACAGATGGCCTTATATTACCAAAACTTTTATATTCTAGTTGTTTTTGTACCTTTTTGCATACAAGTTGAACGTTTGTGCTTCCCACGTGGTCTAAGACAGGCGTACACATTGCAGTGTGTGAACATTTTTTAACAAAAGTTTTCGCAGTAAGCTAGTCTTCCCCTATGCTTTCTCCAAAGCTTACGAGCCCAGGACTGGGAGGCCCGGCTGGGAGCAGACCTCTTCCACAGGCTTTCGGCTTTTCCAGGCACCTCGAAGCATCAGGGTGGGCAGGCAGGCCGGGAAAAGCGCTGTCCTCCTGCCCGAGCGGGGCAGGTCTCCTGAAACTGCATCAGTTCTTTATAGAAATGTGAACACTGAATTTATTAAAAAATAATAATAATAATAAAAAACCAAAACATTTAAAAAAAAGAAAAAAAATGAAAAATGAAAAAAAAAAACCCACAGAAAACAACTTATATAGGTTTTGAGGGTAGTGAAATGGCTGTATTCTTTATTTTTATCTTTTTGGCTTGGCTGGCTGGTATGTGTAGAGAAGAATTGAGATGGTACTCTATTCTAATCAAAAAAAGGTTTTGTAATGAGACCAGAAATTACTAAGCCCATCCCCCCCAACCCACAATCCCAGTACTGCTGCGTGGAAAGTTTTCTACCTGCTGTCAAGGCAGAAATCCTGGTATCCCATGAAGATGCTGCCAGCCCAGGTCCCCTGCCAGCTACGGGCATCAGATGTGTTTCGCACTAGGGTGCCTGGCAGCCAGAGAACCAGGGTGATAGTTAAGTTCTTACCTGAGGTAGCAGAAGTAGGCAGCTCCCTTCTCCCTTCCTGGGAAGGATAATTCTTGCCATTCACCTTCATTCAGTCTAGGGGCCCAGGCTCTGGAGCCAGGTGTGAGAACCTCCCCTTATCCCCAACACCTCCCCACCCCCCAGCCTCATGATGGTGCTACCTAAGAGAGTCTTCCCTACACCCCTACAGTCAGTGGTCAGACTTGGAGGAGGATCTGACAGGAGGGTGTAACTGTGAGATAAAATGTCTTGGTTGTACCTGTTTGTGGCTTAGCTTTGTATTTAAATAGCAAAGAAAAAAGGAAATAAACTTGAAAATTATTTGTCATCATAAAAATAAATCAAAAAATTAAAATATTTAAAAACAAAACAAAGCAAATAAAAGTAAATAAATTTTTAAAAATGGACTGGACGGTCGTAGTGGTGCACACCTTTAATCCTAGTGTTCAGACGCAGGTGGATCTCTGAGTTCAAGGCCAACCTGGTCTACATAGTAATATTCGGTCTCAATCAATAGATAGAACACTTCAATTTAAAGGTGGCTATTGGGGTGGGGATGTATCTCAGTATTAGAGGACTTGCCTGAGATGTATAAATGCCCTGGATTTGATCTCCAGCATGTGATAAAATGAAAGAAAACAAGGAGAGTTGGGAGGAAAAGTACGATTCAGATATATAGGTGGCTAGGAGAGATTTACTGTAGCTCAGTTCAGTGGAAGCTTCAAAGTAAAAGGATGGGAACGTTATACAGTTATGAGACAAGAATGAGAACAGCCATTGCACGCTACAAAAAGAGTCTTAATAATTACAGACAGATCCATTGAAAAGACAAGGCAGGGCCACTTGTGCAAATAGCTGATAGTTGAGTTTGAATGCATTAAAGAGGTGACTGACTGGATCTGGTAGAGCAAGTTCCGTGGCTTTCAGCAGAAAATGGTCTGATGGGTCCACTTCCTCATTCCAGTCCTGGACTTCTATGAACCCCTGAAAAGGACAAAAGTGGGTAGAAGATCTGACTTTAAAGACGTCATTCTGTTCTCAGCATTAAGGCCAGCTGTTTCTTACTTATAGGTCCCACCTTAGATAACAACCAGAGGATAATCCACCCCTAGCTTTTCTTGCCGTGTAGAGTTTTCTGAAAACTTCTAAGCTCACATGGGATACCAGCCAGTTATTTGCTGGTGTTGGAGAAAGTGAGGTGAGGTGCTGGAGTGGCAGATGAGATCATTGTCATCAGGAACACTGGGTGGGCCTAGAACACTGGAGAGGGGCGGGAAGTCCATCCTGGGATGTTGAAGGGAGCCTAGGAGGAGCAAGAGCAGGTAGGGGGAGTTTTCAGTAATAATGAAGAGCTGCTGGAAAAGGAAGAGGAGCATCCCAGGGAGGGAGGCTGTGTGCCTGGCACAGCACTGTCTTCAGGCTGCCCTGTATGCTGATGGGCCATGGGAGCCGTGCTGGCCAAGCCTGTGTGCCTGCCTGCCTACCCTTCCGTCTTCTTACCCTGACTTCCTTCTTTTTACCTCTTCTTCCCTCCTGTCCTCCTTCTCTTTCTTTCCTCTCTTAAAAAAAAATTATGGCAGATAAGCATACACATGCGCTAATTAGCTTTAAACTGTTAACTTGACATAGCCCAGCGTTGTCTGAGAGGTGAGTCTTAACTGAGGAATTGCTGGGATCAGCTTGGCCTCTACGATGGCTTTGGCGGTTGTCATGATTGTTAACTGATGGCTGAGGGTTAAGCCCACCTCAGGAGGCACCATTCCTTGGGCTGTGTAAGAAAGCAAACTAAGCAGGAGCCTACAAGTGATGCAGCAGACAACTTTCTTGGTGCTTTCTGTTTAAGGTCCTGCCCTGACTTCCCTCCCAGACGGACTGTAACTCAGGAAGTAGAAGCCACATAAACCCTTTCCCTTCCTTAGGTTGCTTTTGGTCAGTGGTTTGTTCCAGCAACAGAGCGGAACTGGAACAGCGCACAATTTACCATTTTCATTTTGATTTTCTTTGAGCTATAACTTGGCATTTTAACTTTTTGTATTGTAAGTGGTTTTATTTAATTATATATAATAGGGCTTATTAATTGTAACCATTTTTAGCTATCCCAGTGGCCTGCAGTACCTTCACAATGTACAGCTATGGTAATTGGTATGGTAATTATGGTAATGTACACCGTGCCATCTGTCTACTCATCTTGTGAAACTGAGGTGCTGGACCCACCAGATCATCAACTCCCCAATCTTTAGTCCCTCCCAGTCTCTAACTCTCCAGCTCTCCCCTTTACTCTCCAGCTCCACAAACCCCATGGCTCTAGGTACACGATGGAATCACACCACATCATTCCGTCTCTTTTGTGACTGCCTTAGTCACTTCACACTGTATCTTAAGGGTTCAGCCTTGTCAGAATTTCCTTCCATTGTAAGGCTGACTGTAGTTCCGAGTATACAGTTGGAGTCCATTGTGGTTTTCCATTCCTCTATTGATGGGCACCTGGATTGCTTCCACTTCTTGGCTATTGCAAACAGTGCTGGTATGGTACTATGAACAGGCTGTGGCCAGATGGTTTTCTTTTCTTTCCTCTTTTTTTCTTTAGCATAATGAGATGGGAATTAGTATTTAGGGTGCTGGGGTGTAACAGTTTTATGCTACATTTGTTGATACAATAACAACTAATGGATCAAGTTTACCCTTGACCATGTGCAGTTCTGAGGATGTGGACTGACAGACAGACATGTGGACTGATTTCAGTCTTTGACCATGGTCACTGGCTGAGCTGTCACTTATTATTTCAGCTACGGTGATCATTAACCGGCAGAGTGAGCAGACTACTTCTGGAATTTTCTTCTTTGAGGTGGTCTCATTACCTAGCCCAAGGCTGGTGTCAAACCTGAGCTTACTATGTAGCCAAGGATAATTTCCTGCTTCCATCCTCTGAGTGCTGGGATTACAGGTGTGTCCTACTATATCTGATTTATAAAGTGATGGGAATCGAACCCACAGCTTTGAACATGCCAGGCAAATACTCTACCAACTGAGCTACATCCCTGGCTCCTACTTTAGGGATTTTCTTCTAGAAATTCAAGATCAAATTGCTGCCCTTCCCAGAAAACTTCTGATTCTTTATTGTGCACAAAAAACCCTAGTAGATGGTCCTATAACTCAGAAGGCCCTCCTGTGTCTTCAGTCTGTTCCTTCACTCAGCAATCGGGTCATTTGTTTCCCCTTACCCCATGTGTTTGAATCCCCTGTGACATGATTGTCTCAAGTGGGCTCTCTTCTACAGGCCCAAGGAACAGCTCACTTCTGGCTTCTCCATCTTCTTATTGCTTCTCAAAACCTAGCAGGTTGACAAGTTGGAGACTGTATGTACTTCAGAGCATCAGAGAAATGAGTTTGTGATTTTGGTCCTGCTGTTGAATTCAGAGGCAGTTCCTCTAAGGCTTGGCCTTTATGAGATTGCAGGTAGTTGTGGTGGCAGGAATCGATGCTCAGAGCCTTTGCTCCTGATTTTTATCAATGAAAGGGGTAGCTTAGGAGCCTGGGCTTGATTGAAGAATGAATAGCCAGAACTTTAGATATTTGCCTAAAGAAAACAGGGATAAAACATGTAAATATGTAAAAATGGCTCTGGGGTAGCGTTCGGTTGGCAGCTTTTCCAGCTTCAGATGGGTGTGTGGTGACTCTGTCAGGTTATGATGAAGATAACATGCCTGTCACTTTCTAAAGAGCTCAAGAAGTGGGGAAGCCCCAATCAAAACATACTGCATTTCTACTAATCAGCTCAGGGTATTGGACAGCGCTTGAAGTCAGACCAAGTGGGTGGATTGAGACTACTTCCCACAGTGGGCAGCCATGACGCACAGTTGCTGAAGACAGTAGGATCAGAGTCCCTGCAGAGGGTGAAATAATTTACTCAGAGTGACTCAGTGTCTCAAGACTGAGCTGGGCCTTACAATAAGAGAGCCTAGGATTAGCGATTTGAGCCACGTACTGCAGTGCATCTTCCATTGGGAAGGGATGGTAGAAAGAGCCTTGCAGCTTGGCCAGGCTAGTCCTTTCACCCATCTCCAGAGGCATCTGGAACAAAGTTGGCTGTAAGTGACACTGTTTCCTGTGAGCCCTTACACCTCCAAACTCACCCTCCACCCCTCCCACCTGATGAAGCTCACTAGAGTGACCTTCCATCTTTCCCTAGCAAGGCATGTACACAGCCTCAGTCTGATGACTCCATTTACATGGCATTTGTTACCCCGGATTGTCAGTGCACTATGGGCTGGCTGCGCCCCCACCATATCGCTGTTACTGAAACATCCTGACCTTGCTGAGAAGACCAGTTTTGTCTGACACCAGCAGGTGGGCAGTTACGGGCTTTTTCCTGCTGGCGAGCTGATCTGGTTCCCCTTTGTAGCATGCTCCTGTCTCCCTCCTTTCCTCTGTAGGATCTCAGCCTAGAAAGTTCTTTGCAAGAGTTTCCAAGAGACCACTTGAATGCACTGTTGACTGATAACCCTCTTTACCTGGGGCAGAGACCTTCAGTTTCCTGTTTAGGATTTATGACCACTGGCCTAAAGGCCTTGATTAGTCTCAACCTGGTTGAGCATTACTGAGAATCCTGAGACATCTTTTCTTCCACCCTGAGCTTCTTTTCTTTTTTTTTTCAAAAACATTTTTATTTTATTATTTCTGTGTCTGCATGTGTGTTGGGAGATATGTCCACATGGGTATGTGCGACGCCAGAAGAAGGCATTAGCTCTGCTGGGGCTGGAGTTGCAGATATTTGTGAACCACCTGACTGCTCCTGGTCCACTCCAAGTGCTCTCTCCAGCCCTTCTTTTCTCCTTTTGGGTGTTTGGAAAGGACTCTCACCTCTTTGGAGGCAGGACTTCAGAGACTGGCATTCCAGACTCTGCTTCCTTTCAGTAACTCTTAACCAATGTCAATGTTTACCTGTGTGTTGTAAATCCTCCGAGGGTGGGGGTGGCGAGGGGTGATTTCAAAAGCAGGTGTGCTGTCAGCCAGAGTTAAAACTTAATCTGCAGTTTGGGGCATTTGGGAGGGGACTGGGAGAGGAGACCAGTATTTATAACTCGGCTAGTGCACCTGGAGTCTTCGCAGCATGCGCTATAGCTCCTTGGATCCCCTAGAAGCAAGTGTAGGAAGCCCCACTTTGCTTTCTTCCTCGGTGGGGAAGTCAGTCCATGTAAGTGAGAGGAACAGAGCCATCCAGCCATTAAAAAGGTGGAAAGGTAAACCAAGGGAGAGTGAAATGATGCAACTGGGTCTTGATCACAAGCCCTGACTTCCGTGAAAAATGTAAATTTTCTGAAGGATGAAAGAAAGGTTCCAGGCCCCTGTGCATTCTCAGAATGGCCCTGGGCAGCCAGGGGAATAGAGGGCCCTTGGAACTAACTGCTCAGGGCATGTGCCTTCAGGAAGAAATATGGTGATTTTTAGAAGAGGGCCTGAAAAACACCACCTTGGAAAGAATCCATGAACAAGTAAGACATTCTTTGGAGGGAGGCCACTGACAGTCTGTACCCTTGACCTTCTCCAAGGCTCAGGTTTCTCATTAATAAACTGGAGTGAACACCAGGCACCTTCAGAATTAGCATTATTTATTGTGCTCACTTAGCACAGGATTCAGCAATTGTTTATGAGGTCAGTTGTTATTCCTACCCTGGCACTCCGCATGGGTGCATGGAATGTGCTAGAGGACAAGATGGTAGGAAGCGACCCTGGGGTAAAAGCCAAACCCATCTTGTGCCCCCCACCCCCACCCCCATGCACTCACAGAAGCCTTTCTGGCTCTTCTCTTTCCTCTGTTTACCTGGGAGGTGAGGCACAGAAGGAAAGTTACATGGTACACACAGAGGTGTACTATGTAGTTGTCTGGGCCCATTGGCAGGAGTAGCTGGATATGGGGGTTCTAAGGCTCTACATTCAGGAGCCTGGGGGGAGTTAACCCCCTTTACTGTCATCATCTTCTATGGGTAATAGTGGGTGCCTTAGAGCTCACTCCCTCACCCCCTTCTCACCTCTCCTGAGGCCTCAGGAGACAGAGTTCCAAGAAGTGGCTGGGTGACTCAATAGCCATTCTCCAGCTTGGAGCTATCTCAGTGCACACCCACCCTTCTACAGGAGTTGGGAGTCCGAGCTACAGCTTTCTTGCTACCTTAGCCATGCATTGGAGGGTAGGAAGACCAGCAGCCAGTCTGCACCTCATCTGCTGGAGACTTCGAGGTTGTGTGATGAGCTGCTATGCCATGGTGCCATGACAAGGGTGAGGTAGAGGTGGGCATGGTGTGTACATACAATGACCTTAGCATTCAGGAAGCTGAGACAGGAGGATTAAGATTCAGGCTAGCTTGGGCAATATGAGGCTTCAAGGCTAGCCTGGACTACTACAAGATGAGTAAGAGTTCCAAGATCTGGCAGGCCTGAGAATAATATGCTTCATGTTACAAAAAAAAAAAAAAAAGACATTTAACAATGCTCACATACTCCACTGGTAAAATTCTAGACTTACCAATGTCATACAAATGCTTGGCTTACGAAGCTGCTAGCCCAGCAGCAGCCAGTGAAAGATCCTGATCAGCACAGCCTTGTTCTACTACTGCACCCGGCTTCCTTGGGTCAGGCTGAGATTTGAATTCTCAACCCAAGTCAGCTGAGACTCTGGAGTTTTCTGTTTGTTTGGAGACAAGGTTTTATGTATCCCTGGCTGGCCTCAAACTTGGTGTGTAGCCAAGAATGACCTTGAACTTCTGAACCTAGCTAGGGCTCTATCTAACATTAGGCAAGCACTCTACCAGCTGAGCTACATCCCCCAGCCAGGGAGATTGTGCATGCACTATAGGGCTGTCCATCAACTTCAAGATTAATTTTTCTTTTAGCCTTTGTATCAGAGTGAGTCTTACAAATGTATTGGCCTTTGTTATTGTCTTCACATGAAGGAATTATTCTGTGCTTGTGATGAATCCAGAAAGCTGTAGCTTGCCTGTTTCTGTTCTCAGTGAAAATTCACTTCATGATCATTGCAAACAAACCTCTTGTTGAAAAATCTTTCTCTGGAGGCTGGAGAGATGGCTCAGAGGTTAAGAGCACTGACTGTTCTTCCCGAGGTCCTGAGTTCAATTCCCAGCAACCACATGGTGGCTCATAACCACCTATGATGACATCTGGTACCCTCTTCTGTGTACATAATAAATAAATACATCTTAAAAAAAAAAAAGAAAAGAAAGAAAAAAGAAAAACCTTTCTCTTGGGCCTGGTGGTTCTGTAATGCTAGCTCCCCAGGAAGCTGAGGCTGGAGGATTGCAAGTTGAAGGCCAGCATGAACAACAACTTAGTGTTTTATACACACACACACACACATAAAGCATACTATATATATATGGCCTAGGAATGTAGGTTAGTGGTAGATGGCATATGTAGGATGTATGAGGCAATTCCCATCAGTGTAGGTTCGTGGAGAGGGACTACTAAGGTGGGGTAATATTTCTTCTGTATTTCCTAGTAAAATCAAACTCCTGAATTGAAGCTCAAACTAGTTTTGAGTGGCGTAGAATAAAGCGGGCCAGAGATCTTGTCTCAGATTTTCTGGAGCAGGAGTTACAGGCAGTTGTGAGTTGCCTGATGTGGTTTTTGGAATCTGGTCCTCTACATGAACAACACGTACTCTTAACCACTAAAGCATCTTCCTAGCCTTAGAGCTCCCATCTCAAAAACAAACCAGCAAGCAAACCTAGGAGGGACAAAAAGAAACGTCTCAACGGTCAGTGGCGCTAAGGCTGACTGAGGATAGAACCCAGGGCTTTACAAGTGCTAGAGTGTCTCTTTACAGCTGTGACGCAGAGATCAGTACTTTTGCCGACCTATTTTGTGTCTTTGTTTTTTGAGTACATATAAATACAGTATCATAAAGTAAAGAAAGCATCATGGGGGTGGCAAGGTGGCTCAGTAGGTAAGGTCTTGCTGTCCCACCTAATCTGAATTTGATGCCTTGGAGAAAACTGAGTCCTGCAAGATGTTCTCTAAACTCCACACATACACCCTGGTACACACACACTACAGAGACATGTAACAAAAGTGTGTGTGTGTGTGTGTGTGTGTGTGTGTGTGTGCGCGCGTGTGTGTGTTGTATGCACCCCACAAATGTACAGGTATTCAGAGAGGCCAGAAGACAGCATCAGATGCCCTGGGGCTGAAGTTGCAGGCAGTTAGAAGCTACCTGATGTTGGTGCTAGGAACAGAATTTGGATTCTCTGTAAGAGAAGCAAGCACTCTTAACCACTGAGCCATCGCTCCCGTCTTATTATTAATTGGAAATTCTGACAGAAATAGCTCTTTTGAATAAAATGTTTTTAACTCTCTGCTATGGCCCTTAGTGTAATGACTATCATGCCTCTGTGCACAGGATTCTCATGTAAATCTATCTCTGCTTTTGTCTCTAGTCTCCACTACAGGGTGGCCACAGGTCTTCAAAGGCATCAGCATGGCAACCTTTGCAATATAGAGAGCCTTGATGGTCCCTCTGTCTATAATTTTCTTCCCTCTCCTCTCTACCTGTGTCTGCCTACACATCTTTCAATTCTGAGTTTAATAATCACTTCCGGGGAAGCTGGTCTTGATCTTAAACACAGTCACCCCCACACCATGCCACTGTGTGCTGCCACTTTGCAGAACTGCTCAGTTTATTTTTGTGTCCATTTCCTCCAGTGCTCTGGGAGTTCCAGCTGATTGCCAGAATGCCTTGCATTAGGGAGTCCTGAGCATGTGTGTTCGGCCAGTGAATGAATGAATGACCCTCCTGGTAAGCAATGATGCTTTTCCCATGAACTAGGGGCAGACCCTACCCTGCAGGAGGGCAGCTTAGGATGGAGTTGAAAACCACTGAGACCCAGACCACCAGACCAGCAAGGAGGCTGATTGGCAAGATGGAATGCTTCAGGTCCCTCTGGTATCCTGGATACCAAGAGGGTGGGAATGTAAACTGGGCCCAGAGGCTGCATTCTTGAAATTTCACTGCAGCCTTGAAGGAGCCTGAAGGGAAGTGAACCTGACCTTGAAGTTCTTGCCTTTATTTTCTACCCCCACTTGAAAGAAGGAAAAAAAAAAATCAAGATAAAGAGTTCAACACATTCTTTGTGGGGGAGGGGGTCCTAAAAGCTGGGTCCAAGTCACTTTTCACTGTCATCTAGGTCTTCCTCACACTGGTGCAGAGACAGCAGCATCAGGATTCTTTGTCTCTGAGCTCTAAGGAGACACTGGGGTTCCTTGTGGATACTTCCTAGGCACCTGCAGGACCATCCCCAGACAGGTCCTATAATGAGATGATTAGAAGATGACAGTGAGTGTTAAGTGTCCCCTTCGCTTGTTGCAAATATTCCGAACCTTCCAGCACACTTGTATACAAGGAATTATGCTGTTAGACAAAGGGGGAATTAGAACTCAAAGAATTAGTCACATGACTCGGGGTGGAAGTGCTGGTGTTAGAACATGGATCCTTTTCACAGCTCCCAAGCCTCAATTCTAACCATTGGACCACCTACCCCTGTCATTACCACATACCTGACCGAGCAGCAGTTCTTGTCTTTCTGGGCTTCATGCTTATTGACCCACTTTGTGTGCAAAGCTTGTTGAGGGAGCTAGGTTAGTCTGGTTCTTGCTGATGAATAACTGATGTTTAGAGAAACTAGTCTACTAGCAGGACTGAATTCAGTCCCAGCTCCGTCTACCACCATGCTTTCCTTCCTCTGGGAAAAGGGACGTCTGTGTTACGCGGGGCAGATCACTTTTCTCCCTGGCCCTCTGTTCCTTATCTGGGTTCAAAGTTGTGCCTTTAAATGGAATCTGCACTGAATTTGGCCTACCTCTCTCCCGACCCCTGCTGCCTCAGCCCACCTGGGTTCTTGGGTGCCTAGGATCCATTTGTGCACTTCAGCTGTCTGTGACTTACTTGGCCGGTGTGAGCAGCTGCATCAAGAGTAGCTTGTCTCACTGCTGTGACAAAATATCCAATGACAAAGACAACGACTTAAGGATGTTGGGTTCACAGTGGGACTCAGCAGACAAAGCATGGGAGGGAGCAAGAGCATATGGTGCCTGATCACATTGCATCTGCATTCAAAAACAGACAGATAGACAGACAATGGTGTCTTGTTTATCCTGTTCTTTTTATTCAATCTAAGACCCCAGCCCAGGGAATGACATGACTCACACCCAGCTAAATTAAATCTTTCAGGAAACTCCATCATAGCCAGGGGAAGAGTTACATCTCCACAGTAATTCTAAATTCAGTTAGATTGACTAGGAAGATTAGCTATTGAAGCCGTGATTTTTGTTTTTGTGATTTCTCAGTCAGGTGGGAGAGCCAAGAAACGTGTTGTCGCTTTTAAACACAGCATAGGCCATGTATGGTCATGCACACCTGCAATCCCAAGATACCTGAGGCTGGGCCAGTAGGATTCCTGGGAGGTTAAAACTAGCCTGGGTGACATAGTAAATTCTAGACCAGCCTGGGCTAAAGGGAGGCTTATTTTAACAACAACAATAACATTACTCCTATAAAACATCAACAGAAACACAGGATCTAGTGAGCTCTAGCCTCCTCAGGACCCCGACAGAAGGATCCATCCAAGCTTGGTTCCAGAGTGCCTTCATGAGTGCCTACACTGCCTGACTCGGAAGGGACTCATTGTTTCACAGTTTGTGTTCCAATGAATGGGATATCTATATGAGTTAGTAGTTGATGGAATATAGTTATTGTTAAGCTGGTTGTTCACATCTCCATGCCTTGGCTCTACGGCTGGGCAGGATGCCTTTGTTTCTCTCATGTGTGGACAAAGTAATGGTGGCTATCTCAGACCCCAGTTTTCAACTAGAAAGATACTAGCTATTTTTGTTTTTTTTTTTAATTTTTTAAAAAATACTTATTTATTTATTATGTATACAGTATACCGAAGAAGGCACTAGATCTCATTATAGATGGTTGTGAGCCACCATGTGGTTGCTGGGAATTGAACTCAGGACCTCTGGAAGAACTCAGAGCAATCAGTGCTCTTAACCTCTGAGCCATCTCTCCAGCCCCACTAACTATTTTTAAAAAAGATTTGCTTTGGGGCTGGAAAGATGGCTCAGCGGTTAAGAGCACTGACTGCTCTTCCAGAGGACCCAAGTTCAATTCCCAGCACCCATATGGCAGCTCACAACTGTCTGTAGTTTCAGTTCCCAGTTCCAGGCAAACACTAAGCAAATAAATAAATAAAGTTTAAAAAAAATATTTGCTTTATTATTTACTTATATGTATGGGTGTTTGTCTGAGTACACATGTACACGTATGTGCACATGTGAGTGCAAGCCCCAAGGAAGCCAGAAGAGGGGGTTGATCCCCCGAGCTGGAGTTATAGGCAGTTAGAGCTGCCTAACAAGAATTTGGGGAACCAAACTCAGAGCCTTCTGCAAGAGCTGTATTGCTGTCCTTGTTAACTGCTGGGCAGCTCTCTAGCCCCCAGATACTACCCATAGTACTCATTTCACCAGCCTCAATAAGGCACATGTCCGTCATCTCAGTATGTGGGAGACTGAGGCAGAAGAATAGTAAGTTTGGGATCCGCTGAGACAATACTGTGAGTGCAAAAAGAAAAAACTATTACAGATATCAATAGCATCTGAAATCCAAAATGATACAAAATCCAAAATTTTTTTGAGCACCATTACATGGCCACAAGTTGAAAACTCTACCTTACGTGACTTAGATGGTATAGTTGAAACACAGGCACTAAAAATATATAAAATGACTCTCTCGTAAGCTACATATAGGAGAGATATATGAAACAAAGTTATTTATATATTGGTGTACATGTGTACGTGATATAAGGGGCACACACGTGGAGGTCAGAAAATAACCCATTGAAGTTAGTTTTCTCTTTTTCCCTTTCTTTGGGTTCTGGGGATCAAACTGAGGTCACCAGCTTTATACCACAAACACCTTCACTGTTGAGTCATAGCACTGGCTGAAGAGAGGATTTTTTTTTCTGTGAAACATAAAATAATTTTTTTGCTTAGACCTGGGCCCTAAGAAAGTTCTGAAATCTGAAACACCTTTGGTTCAAAGACGTTCCGAATACATGAACCCTTGAGTTAATCTTGATTGTGGAGAACCTGTGGTTTCTGGCCACAGCTAGAAAGAGACACAAGGCAAACACCCCTGGGTTACACAGTAACCAGAGTGGCATTCTAAGGAAGAGGAACATGGCCTCACATTCCTCATACTGGCCGCTGCACAATCTGCACCCAGGGCTGATGAACAGCACTTCTCACACTATCCTGGTCTCGTGAGTCTCAGGCCCACAACTAAAGGAACAAATGTTCCCATGCTTCCCTCAGGTGAAAAGAGCTTCAGGGCAGCAGCCTCAGCTCCAACTCAGGCTCCCAAAGATGCCCAGGCCCCAGTGAAGGCCCTATAGAGGAGTTTTCTGTCTGCCAGTGTGAAGACAGTTGGACTGGCCTACACACTATTGCAGATGATCAGGACCCTATGCTGTTTTTACAAATAAACTTGAGACAAGGAAAAAAAAAAAGAAAGAAAGAAAAAAAGAAGAGCTTCAGGATGAACTCTTCTGCTCAACCTTTGGAAAATCCTCAGTGTCTTCTATTTAAGAAAACTGTCATTTCCTCCCTCTCTAAGCCCTTCTCCATATGGCACATATCTGGAAGCTTTTTTGGTGATTAAGGGCAAAGAATGATGATAAACAGCCTACTGTGCATAGGGCAGCCCTCTACAATAAAGAATGATTCAGCCCTATGGTCAATAATGGCTCATGGTGAAGACCAAGTTTGAAAAGCTCAGAGATACATGCTGAGCACCCTCTGTGTAGACCCAATGATGAACGAGTTAGACATGGCTGCTGCTTGTGTGGATCTTGTAAAGTCTAGAGAGTGTGATGAAGCCCTGAGTGAATTACACATTCAGTGAAATAAAAAATAACAATTGTCAATTGTCGAAAGTTTATGGAGTTGATGATATCATAGTGGGAAGGAATACGTACCAATTAAGATGGCTTTCAGATAAGGTGACCCTTAACCTGGGATCCCGAGAGCTCTAGAGTAAACCAGGGAGTCGGAAAGCAGTGAAGCCCTACAGTGGTGGATGCTGATCGAACTCAGCACTTCAGAGACAGGCAGGATGTTGTAAGTTTGACAATAGCCTGGGCTATACAGTAACTCAGTCTTAAGGAAAAATGGAGGCACACACACACACACACACACACACACACACACACACACACACACACACACAGGATGGAGGAAACATAGAAATATTATGAATTGGAAAGGATTTTATAATATTAAAAATACTGGGATAGCTGCGGTGGTACAAACCTTTAATCCCAGCACTCAGGAAGCAGGTGGATCTCTGTGAGTTTGAAGCCAGCCTGATGTACAAAGTGAGTTCCAGGACAGCCAGGGCTGTCACACAGAGAAACCCTGTGGGGGTGGGGGCTAGGATAATGGCAGAGGCAGAGGCAGGCAGGGGTCTACGAGTTTGAAGCCAGCTTGATCTACATAGCAAGTTTGAGGCCATTCAACGGCATACAGTGAGACTTTCTCAAACTGCAAACGATAAGGAAGGGAGAATGTTCTGGAAGCTTCTGGGAAATCAGGCGGAGGCATTACAGGCACTGGGGAAGCCATTGGCTCCTTAGAAGGTGTGAGGACAGCTAGAGTGATATAACTGGGACTTTGTCAACACCGGTTCCGACCTCTCTGAGGGAGTGTCCTGAGAAGTGGAGGAGACCGCTGCACACCACCAGCTGCACAGGAAAGGAGAAAGCAGAGAGCTT